>JADRCD010210630.1:0-35119 GCA_019843815.1 Montemys delectorum
TTCGTTTCTTAGCACAGGATATTTGCTCCATAGCCAGCCCCACACTCTCCCTGATTTCTCTGCCTTCCTTCGTTTTTCTACTCCCAGGTACTAGAGCAAAATCAATATTTAGTTGACGTTACAAGGAACACACTATGGACAGCAGAGCTCTGTAATAAACCATGATTACTTTTTGGGATTGGACAGTGTCCTGGTTAGATTTACGTCAACTTGACACAAGCTAGAGTCGTTTGGGAAGAGGAAACTTCAGTTGAGAAAATGCCCCCACCAGATTGGCCCAGACAAGGTGCTGAGACAGTTTCCTGATAGATGATTGATGTGGGAGGGCCCAGCTGAGGTGCATGATCCATCCTCGGGGCAGGTGGTCCTGGGTGTCATAGAAAAAACAGAGGGAGCAACAAACAGAGCAAGCAAAAACAGAGTAAGTTCTTATGCAGCCTTCCCCCATGACCTCCTGCCTCTAGGTTCCTGCCTTGAGTTCCTGCTGAGACTTCCCTCAGTAATGGCCTGAGGGTTGTTTCCTTCTCAAATTGTTTTTGGTCTTAGTGTTTTATGCCAGCAATAGAAACCCCAACTAGCCGGGTGGTGGTGGCACACGCCTTTAGTCCCAGCAGTTGGGAGGCAGAGGCAGGCGGATCTCTGAGTTCGAGGCCAGCCTGGTCTACAGAGTGAGTTCCAGGGCTATACAGAGAAACCCTGTCTTGAAAAAAACCAAAAAAAGAAAAGAAACCCCAACTAAGATCGACTGTTACTGTTTTGGTTGTCACGTTCCTTGTAGAATCAGCTTTAATAGTGGCATGGTGTCGTGAGGCCTTTATGTGTTTACCACCAACAGATCTCCAAAGAGTGGGGCTGCATAAATCTCTCAGCTTTCCTGCCTTTGGCATCCAAACGGTTTCTTTCATCTTCTGGAAGAGTTACAACCTGGTATCTCTTCCCAGCTGGGTGACAAGAGGAAGTTCTCTGGCTGGCTGGATTGACAGAGGTGTCATAGTCCTGCATAAGCTGATTTCCAGGCTGTTGTCAGCCTCACCTTCCCAGAAGTCACTTGTGTTCCAAATTCCCAGACAGGTTCTGGAGGCAAATGAAGTTTCTCCTCCACCCACCTTCACCTACCGTGGCTGAGGAGTCAGCCTTCCTGACTGGTGGTAACCTCCCCACAAGCATCCCCGCTGGGCTGCAAAATTTTATTGCCACACTCTGCAGGCCATTTTATTTATGTATCCTCATGTGAAATTCATGTGGGACCCTTTAAAAAAAATAATCCTTCTAAACCCAGAGTTTTAGTTTTAAACTGAAAGTGTTTCAATGTTTTCCCTAATCAGAAATATCTAAACTATTCTCCGCACCAGTTGTCATTGCAGAGTCCTAACTTACATACCCTAACTCATCCTAATCCATAAGATGAGTGGCAGTATGGTTAGCTATCATGAGCCATTCTAAAGTACATTAATATATGTTCAAAACAAATAAATTCGATCTTCTACCAGTACTATGGGATCCATCTAGGGGAAAGCACAAAGCTGGCTGAGTGCAAGAGGATGGGCCAAGCATCTGGAACTGCTCTTAATTCTGGTCTAGTGAATGGCAGACTTGAGACAGTCTTTGGATCTCTTGACTTCTTCTCAGATTGACCAGGAAGCCATATTAACTCAACCCAGTCTTCTGCCATCAGGTCACCCACCCCCTAGTTGTAGACCTTGCTTGACTCTGATGGCTGAGATACTCCCGACTTGAGCTCCAAATAGGGAGATGCACTGGTGGAAAAAAATAGAGAGGTTGGTATTCAGGCCTGCTCCTCTGGCAAGAACGGCTACTTGGTAAGTAAGCAAACTTTCCACAGTGAGTTCCAGAAGTCTATTCGATCCACAGTGAGTGAAGAAGGGCACCAGGGAAATGCATGTTCTGTCCTTTGCTGTGGAGGGTGGATGGGGCTTCAAGTCATAGACCCTGCACAGTTTTCCTACCAAAAAGCTGTGCTGTTTGTAGGAGACAGAAGCCATTTGTAAACACGGTTTGTTCCAAATGCATCATTTAAATAGAAATGGCCCTGTGCCAGCATTACTTCAAGCATAGGAATTCTCACATCGTTTGTCCTAACCAACAAATTCCACAAGACCAAATTTAGCTGGGTGAGACCAGCACGATGCTGAAAATATATCCCCTGCTGTTTTATTTGGTATTGTTTTAATAAAAGAGGAACAGATGCAGAACCAGAAAAAGAAGGTTAAATTTTGCAACGACAAAGGTCAGTATTTAAAGTCAGAGTAAAAGACACAAATTTGAAATAATAAAATCATTGAAATTGAATTTTGGATCTTTACAGGACTTCATTGATGTGATATATTTTGCAGTATATATTTTGATGCAATATTTTTAATTTATATCATATATCAACCTAATGTCAAATAGTATTGTTGTACATTATAAGACAGAAATCTTACAAAGTATCCTTTTACCTCTTCATTTATATCTTTGTGCTGTTTTTATGCATTGGCTTTAGGATATGTTAATACTATAATAAATTGAAAATACTTTGAAATAAATTATTCATCTATTTGCTATTGATGGTGTGTTCAGTCATTTGCATAGATCTTTTTCTGAGGTTATATATTGCCTGAAAGATTCCATGTAGTATAATATTTCTTATACTACACAAAACATGTGAATTTGTTCAACTTCTGTTTGAAACCTTTTAAAGTTTACTTTTATTTTTGAAACACATTTTTTATTGAATGTAAAAGTTCACAATAGATTTTTTTCCCCATTACTTTAAAGATGATAGTCCATTGTCATGGTTCAAATGTGAAGGGTCTTAAAAAGCTTTATGCTTTGAACGTTTGGTCTCTACAAGGGATCCCATCTTGAAAAATGTTGGCTCATAAGGGCTCTGTCTGAATCATTTGATTCATCCCTTGATGGAGTCATAGTTTGATGCCACCAGATAGCAGGGCCTGGTGAAGGAAGTAGGTCACTCTCCTGGTTTGATTTCTAGTACTATGACCAAAAACAATTTGGAGAAGAGTTTGTATTGGTTCACAGCATATAGTTCATTATGAGATGAAGCCAGGGCTCGAACTGGGGCAGAGGGTACAGAGGACTACTGCTTTCCAGCTTGTTCTCCATGGCTTGCTGTGGTGATTTGAATATGCTTGGCCCATGGGAAATGGCACTATTAGAAGGTGTGGCTTCGTTGGAGTAGGTGTGTCCTTGTTGGAGGAGGAAGTATGTCATTGTGTAGGCAGGCTTTGAGGGCTCCTAGTGCTGAAACTCCATCCAGTGCAGAAGAGAGCCTCTTCCTGGCTGCCTTCAGATCAAAATGTAGAACTCTTAGCTCCTCCAGGACCAAGTCTGCCTGCATGCTGCCATGTTTCCCACCATGATGACAATGGACTGAGCCTCTGAAACTGTAAACGAGCCCCAAATTAAATGTTTTCCTTTATAAGAGTTGCTTTGGTCGTGGTATCTTTTCACAGTGATGAAACCCTACTCACCCAGCCTACTTTCTTATACCACCCAGTCCCACATCTCCTGCATCAATCATTAAACAAAAAGTGTCCTACAGATTTGCCTGTAGGCCAGTCTGATGAATGGAGTCTAGCTTTTGTCAAGTTGACAAAAATAAAATACTAATAATAAGGACAATTACTGAGGAAGATCATTGGAAGGGTAGGTCGTATCCCTGGCCCTTCTTGTCTGCTTCCTGGCCAACATAAAGTGAACAGCTTCCTTCCACCATAATGTACGGACACACTACAGGCCCAGAAATTTAGAATCAAGCAAACATGGACCTCTGAACTCATGAGCCAAAAATCAGTATTTTCTTTAAACTCTATTTATCACAGTGGCCAAAAAAAAAAAGAAAGAAAGAAAGAAACACATCTTCTGCTCTCAGGCCACAGTCCATCACTGAGGGAAGTCTCAGCAGGAACCTGAGGCAGGGACCTGGAGGCAGGAGCTGAAGCAGAGGCCTTGGGGGAAGGCTGCATAAGAACTTACTCTCCATGGCTTGCTCTGTTTATTCTATGACACCCAGGACCACCCAGAATTGGGGGTAGAGGCTCCATAGTGGTCTCAGGGCCAGGCACTTTCTGACAAGAAAATGCTGTCTCTGTGCTATTATGCCTGTATGAGTCTCTTCTCCAGCTGCTTTTAAGATTTTCTTCACTGTTGGTTGTCAACATCTCACTATGCTTTTCTTAAACGTTACTCCACTTGACTGGTTGATCCCTTTAATGGCCTTCATTAAAGTTGAAAGATTTCAATAGATTATTTCTTAAAGTGTCTCTCTCCCTTCTCCCACACCGTTTTTTTTTTTCTCCTTGAATGATGCATGTGCAGCCTGCTCCTGTAAGATCGGTGGTGCAGTAACAATCTCTTTTTAGGCTTCCTGTCTGTCTCTTTTCCAGTTGTCCTTTTGTTACTTTGTCTTCAGCCTTATTTATCTTGTCTTTTGTGGCATTTCATTAGCTACTTATTCCTAATTTTTCATTTCAGATGTAGGACTTGTCATCTTTACGTCTTAGCTGCTTCTCTTTGTACCAGCCATTTCTCTTCTCACTGTGGTCCTGATTTCCTCCACTTTCTCATATATAAAGTGAATAATTGAAGTAGATGCTTCAATGTTATTGTCTGTTAATTTATGATTTCTCTAATTTCCTTCCCTCTGCAGTGTGGGTTCTGGGAATAGAACTCAGACCATCAGGCTTGGCAACAAGCGCCTTGACAATTTTTGACTAAATGCCTAACATTATGATTCTACATTGTAGTCACTGGGTTTTGTTGTGTTCCCTTAACTATCACTGGGTTTTATTCTGGCACAACATTAACTTCTGGATATCAGTGGGTCTTTTCAAGACTTTTTGCCATAATGAAATTTGGTTCAGAAATTGTTTAGCTGTATAATTATGATGAACTGAATAAGAAGAGTTCCCTTTCTGGGGGATCTAGATCTTTGTCCTCTGGCTGGTGGAAACAAAGTATCTGAAGCCTGTGTGACCATAGATCAATATTCAGCCAAAGAGAACCTTCTGCAGATGTCTGTCTATCTGTCTGTCTGCCTACCTCTCTCTCCTCCCCGCTCCCCTCTCTCTCAATAGAGACATTTCTCCTTTTCTCTTCTCCTTTCTCCCTCCCTCTTTCCCTCTGTCCTCCCTCCCTCCCTCCCTTCCTCTCTTTCTCTCTGCACTTCCATGGTTCTGGTGGCTCAGGTAGCACCTTTATCTAGATGTCTACACCCATCCCCCATGCCAGTCTGACTGCTGAGCTCTTTCCCTTCTTCTTTGGACTCCAGCCTGAAAGCTGCCTTCAGGCCACAAGCCAGGGCAATTACAGGCTCACCTTTTCTTCACCCGCATCGTGTTTCTGTGCTGTCTGTTGTGTAACATCTGAGAAACGTTATTTCTTATATTTTATCCAGACTTTTAGCTGTTAAAGGCAGGAAGTTAAATCCATCCCCTGTTCATCCACCCAAGCCAGAAGCAGAAATACTTTGATCTCCTGCAATGAACATTTGTGGTTGGGGAAAAAAAATGACTTGAAAGAAATTTTGTACCTTCCAAACTATTCTACCATGTCATCTCTGGCTTTTCACCACTAATGAAATGTGGTCGGTCGCTTCACTCGCTTTTATACATTTAAGGCCGCTGTGTAACCTTTCCTTCCCTCATTGTAAGTCTGTCTTTACAATCACTAGCATAGAGTCCTTGCTCTTTCTCATATTAACCAGGAATGAGCCACAGGAAGCATGTGATAATGTATAGTATCTAATTTACATACAGCCTAAGGATAATATAGATTTTAAAAACAGACATATATAGCTGTTTGCCAAGTGTTCATTTCTACTGGTGTGATAAAAATGCCCTGATAAAAAGCAACACTGGGAATAGAGAAATGGCTCAGTGGTTAAGAGCACTAGTTGTTTTTCCAAAGGACCCAGGTTCAATTCCCAGCACCCACATGACATCTCACAACTATTTGGAACACTAGTGCCAGAGGATCCAACATCTTCTTCTGGCCTCCACTGTCACCATGTAGGCATGTGGTGCACAGACATATGTGCAAGCAAAAATCTCATACACATAGAAATAAAAATCAACATGTTGTCAATCCTGAAAACATATGTACAAGTAATACTGTATGGACTAAACAGGTTTTATTTAGGAATATTAGGAATATATATATATATATATATATTCAATAACAAGTAGTGAGAAGAGAGGGCCATGAATTTGAAGGTGAGTGAGAGTTTGTAGGGAGGAAAGGGAAGGAGAAATGTAATTATAATCTCAAAACTTTTAAAGAAGTAATTTAGAGAAAAGGGAATTTTATTGTCTATTACAATTCCATGTTATGATCTGTCATTGTGCGGAAGTCAAGGCAGGAGCTTTAAACAGCTGGTCACATCACATCCACACTCAGGACCAGAGGGAAAAGCAGACAGACATGCTCGCCTGATCCTCGGGGCTTAACAGTACCTCTGTTCTCTCTTGGAGTTTAGCACCTCCTGATTAGGGTATGCTGCCGCCCACAGTGGACTGAATCTTCCCATTTCAGTTGACGTATTAAGATAGTCCCCAACAGACCTGCCCACTGGCCACCCCAGTGTAGACAATCCCTTAATGAGACTCTCTTCCCAGATGATTCTAGGTCATATCAAACTCATCAAGTTTTTCAAAAAGAAAGGAGACTTCTTTTAGTTTTATGAGACATGTCTGGGGCACATCAGAAGTAGGAGACCTTTAGCTCCACTGCCTTACCCAGAGACTTTTTCTAGAAATAGTTTCATCAAGGAATTTCATTCGTAGTCTGCATCTCTACCAAAAGGCAACCAGGAGAGGGAGGCCAAATCAAGAAAAACTGTAAAAACCAGAGATGGGTTATCTGCTCTGGATTCCTGTCCCTTGTTCCTGGACAATATGGTTTGAGTGAGGTTAAGATATACTTTAACTTAAAAACTGGACACACGATGTAGGCCAGAACTTAGTATTGCTGTTTCAAAAATGGGCAAGACTCCCTAGGGTGTCCCTCCCCAGCTGTTTTCTACTCTCTGCTGTGGTGATGTATAAGGCTAGAGATCTTTGTGGGCCTTGCAGCAGCTGAGAGGAAAGGAGACACGTGACAGCAACACAGGGAATGTGAAGACAGAAGACTGCAAAACATTGCATGATTGCACGACTTCACCTCTTAGATTCAGCCGCCTAGATTTACTTTTAGATTTTCCAAGAGCCTATCACTTTCCAATTTTGCTTAAATATGTTCAAATTGGGTTTCCGTCTCTGGTGGGTTTAGGAAAATGTTTGAACACGACAGTACAGGTGAAACGTAAGGGTAAGTGCCTGTCAGGACAAGTGGTAAGCACACTGTTTCCCCTCAGCTTGGGGCTGCTGCCAAACGCAAGACGGAAACCAGCATGTGAGCAAGCCAAGCTGAGCCTTGAAGTAAGCACCAGGCAAAACCCAAGTCTGTAATGGTGCTATGCCAATGATATGCTAATAGTATGCTAATGTAAGACATCCCTCACCTACAGACTCTTATCTCTTCTAGGTGCTGCCCAGTGCTCCTAAATGGTAATTAGAAAATGACAGAGCTACTTCATGCTGACTCAAGTACAGACCCAAATGTCCCTTTCCATGTCCTGGAAGCCTGACCTTCCAGAGTCCCAGAACATTGCAGATGGGATTGAATGGCCTCTATCTCCTGGTGAATCTACCTCAAGCATCCCTATGGAAGGTTCCATCCATTCCTCCAGTGTTATCAGTTCTGTGATAAGCAGTGACAGGCAAGTGTGCATCCAGGGGTCTTGGAGAAGGGACCACCACACAGCATCTGAACGCTGGCAGATTTGTTAGGAAAGAGCTTTGATTGCTTTGTCTCCCCTCCTTGATTTGGCCTCCCTCTCCTGGTTGCCCTTTGGTAGAGATGCGGACTACGAATGAAATTCCTTGATGAAACTATTTCTAGAAAAAGTCTCTGGGTAAGGCAATGGAGCTAAAGGTCTCCTACTTCTGATGTGCCCCAGACATGTCTCATAAAACTAAAAGAAGTCACCTTTCTTTTTGAAAAAATGCTCCCAGATACTCAAAAGAGGGCAGGAACACGTACACATCAATGTAAAATTAGGCTAATGTTCTTTGCTGTTTCAGCTGCAAAGCTGTGGTAGGGGACACAGCACTGTTAGGACACAGCAAAACGTGGACTTTTGTCTTATGTTTTGGTTTAGGTTGACTGCGTCTCATTTATACAGCCTGACTGGCCTAGAACACGTGTGGGAATGAGCATGCGTGGGCAGACGTGGAGGGTAGAGGACAGTTTTGTGGAGTCCGTTCTCTTCTTCTACCTCTGGGGGTCAAATCAGTTATCACACTTATGCAGCAAGGACTTTTACCCACTAAGCCTTTTTGTCAGCCCTAAAGTACATTTTAAAAATAAACCTTCAGGCTGGGGTGATGGCTTGATGGGAATAGGACTTACTGTGAAAGGTCAAAGCTGAGTACCTATGGAAAGGCAAGGCATGGCGAGACTCATCTGTGACCCCCAGAACTAGGGGAAAGAAACAGGTAATTGATTGTTAGACTCACTGGCCAGTCAGCCGAATCAGTGAGTTCCAGGTTCAAGGAGAGACCCTATCTCAAAGAATAAGGTGGATGCCACTGAGGATTATAATAACGTTGGGCCTCTACGTGCTCACACATTCGTAACCATCCACACAGGTCACATATACACACATACCACACATACACACAAATAGAAAGTATAACTTAAAGAATTACTATTGTTGGGCAGTAGTGGCACACACCTTTAATTCCAGCATTTAGGAGGCAGAGGCAGGAAGATTTCTGTGAGTCCGAGGCCAGCCTGGGCTACAGAGTGCATTCTGGGACAGGCAGGGCTATAGAGTGAAACTGTCTTGAAAAAGAAAAATGACTATCACAAGGAGGATGGCTATAGGCAAAGGGGAAGACCAGGTGAGGTTCGTTCCTCCTCAGGCAGCCAGAGCACAGGCTTTCTCTGAGTACCCTGAGATGATGCTCCCAATGAAAGGGCAGATCCAGTTGCCTATCTCTCCTGCCCCACCCTGAGGAATGGCCCAGTGACGCTGCAGGCCTTTCTCTTGCCCGATATCTGTGAGTCCAGGCGCCGTGTAGACCAAGTGGGTCAGATAAAGGACTGCAAAACTATTGTGTGAATTATCCAGGGAGGATGCAGCCAACATTCCTAGGTGTGTTTGCAAGGATGGCTGGGAGGATAGGAGCCAAGTGGGAGGTGCTGCCACATCGAGACTCCAGAAGTTTCTAGCAGGAAGGATTTATATGAAATCCTTCCTACACAGTAGGGCACATGCTGCCGCACAGCAGAGGGGGAAGCCTGGACTCAGAAGCCTCCAGCTGGCTTTTAAGACAGGATGGCATTTATTACAGCAGAGATTGCTTTCTGGTAACTCAGTAGTCTGTCAGTTCATAAACTTTGGTGGTACATTCTTTTAAAATGCTAGAAAACCCAAGTATTGGTTACTTTATCCTTCCAAATAATACACTATATTTTCTAAATTGTAAATTTCATGAGACATACATTCATAAAATTATTACATCAAGGACTTGGAAACAAAGCAAATAGAATGAGTTAAAGGACAACATCAACTATATTTGATGACAAAGTAAGGACATTTGGCTTTGAATGTCTACAGTTAAATAAGAAAAAAAATGAAAATTAGAATATATATGTCCTGTCAGGCACTATCATCTTGACAATTCCTAGAAGGGTTTATTTACAAAAGCAAGATTTTGCTACATGAGGTAGCACACACCTTTAATTCTAGCTGAAATCAGAGACTGTGGTACATCTCCATGAGTTCAAGGCTAGCCTATTCTACATAGCAAGCTCTAAGCTAGCCAGGGCTATATAGTAAGACACTAAGACCAAATCTCAACAACAGCAGCAGCAGCAACAAAAGACACCAGGATCTCAATATAACTTTTTAGAAATTCAACTGCCGCCATGTGTGTAAGACCTGGGTGAGCATAAGTCTCAGTGTATGCATGTACCTATCTACATCTATAGTTTCTTTTTGTGTTTATAGTTAGAGATTTAAGGCAGAATTACTGACAGCTTTTTTAAGACCCCGGTTGTTCCCATTTGTAAGAATGACTGCCTAAGTGGAGATGAATGAAGGTCAGGTGGAAAGGGTGAGATGAGGCAATCACTCCACCCTAGGACACCTACATCACTTACCCACCTGCTGGGAGGGCCCAGCTGGACCTACCCAGGCTTAGCTCTGTCATACAGTGAGACCCTTGCCTCTCACAGGGTAGGAGGAGCCAGTCTTATGTCCCCAAGACTAGCTGTGGGGGTGCCTAAGGAGAACTCTTTGGCATCCACATGTCCCTCTCCAAAAACGTTCTGCCGCAACTCCTGGGGCCAAGCCTGGCATATGACTGGGCACCTGCTCAGCTCACATTTGGACTCCGGTCCCTGCTCACCCTGGAACCCAGCCCCAAACCACAGCTGCCTGTCTTGGAGCCTCGCCATCGGCTTCCTCCTTGCCAGGATTCTCTCTCTTTCCTCTGAGGGCTGAAATTTGTCACTCCATTCTTACCTCAGCTGCTTCAAGGGTCCTGCTTCCAGCCTGATGGCCCAGACAGCCACCCCACTCTGTGTAGCCACCTGCCTGTTGTAAATAGTTTGTTAACCAGAAGCCCAAATTGTCATGCCCCTGCCTCTCTAATTCCACCAACCTACATATTTAGATCCACCAAACCCTGGAGTTATCATGATGTCTTGGAAACTCTTTCCTATCCTTTTCCTACCTTATTTCTTTCCCGTCACTCAAATAGGATGATATGAAGGTCCAGAGCCAAGGAGATGGCTCAGGCAGCAAAGCTGCTTGCTTCCAAGCCCAACAACCTGAGTTTAAATCCCCAAGACTCACATGGTGGAAAGAGATCTGACTTCTGAAAGTTGTTCCCTGGTTTCCACACGTGTGCCATGGTATCTGCTCCCTCCATCACACACAGTCAATAGACACAATAGAAAGCTTTTCTAAGCTTATGAAAGCAGGCGGAAACCTCATCTTTCCAGGAAGGCAGTCTATGAGAACGCTATGCCAACACTCTCTACCAGCAACAGGTCTTTACAGGACTGGGGAGGGGGCTGCTCCTCTACTGTGCAGGCGGAATCAGGAAGTATTCCACAGGGCCAAAGGTCATCATACTGCCTGGAAATGAAGAGTTTGCAGCTTCACTTAAGTCATGCGGCCATAGGACAATAAGATATATACAACACGATCAACTCCTTGTGTTCCCTGTGTCCAACAAGGCTTGGTCCTGAGAACCTGACTGCATCAATAAGGGAATGAAGAAAGGACAGACACACAGACAGACACACAGATAAACAAGGATTGGGTAATTGTACTTGCCCCAACTGTAAGCTCAGCACCTTTATTAGTACAGCAAGGTGGGGGCAGCTTAGTTGGCCTTCTTAGGAGGGCTCTGTAGGGAGCGTCCTCCAGTTGCAGTCATCCTGGAGGGGAGAGGTGCAGTTGTTAGTTTTTGCACACACTGACAACTCCACCACAGGGACCAGAGGAAGGCTTTGATCCTTGTCAATCATACACATTCGCTCATGGCATCTTCTGCTCCCACACTGTTGGAGAGGAAAGGAAGAGAGACTACTGCAACCCATCCTTTAGGGAGAGTGTTTTAGTTAGGGCCACCATTGCTTTCATTTTCAATGAAAAACAGGACAGGAACTCAAGTAAGACAGGAACCTGGAGGCAGGAGCTGATGCAGGGTCCATGAGGGGTGCTGCTTACTGGCTTGTTCCCCATGGCTTGCACAGGCTGCTTATAAAACCCAGGACCACCAGCTCAGGGATGGCATCACCTACAGGGATGGGCCCTCCCCATAAGTAACTGATTGAGAAAATGCCTCATAGCTGGATCTTATGGGCTCCCTCCTTTCAGATACCTGTAGCTTGTGTCAAGTTGACGAAAACTATCCAGCACAGAAGCGGATGCCCTAGAAAGAGCTGAGCTATTTCCTGACCTCAAGGGGGCATTTTGGAAGAGAAGACACTTAAATAAATAAACTTACGGTTGGGAGCAGGGGAAATAGCAGGATCACATCAGTCAACTAGATCCCGGGGAAGTGGTTTCCCCTGTGCCCCCAACATGGCTGTCCACAAGGAATTGCGCTCTTCCGGAGGCTTTCAGGAGATTTTGCCAATCCTGGGTTGTGATTGGGTTGTAGTCACAGGCTTTCTGAGGTTGAGGGGTACCTCCAGAGGGTACCATCAACCAAGACATCCACAGGAGGTGAACAGCATGTGTGCCTTGAAAGAAGTGGGCACCTGTTAATTACCTACAACTGTGTGGGATGATTCTGCAGCGCCTGGTCCAGAGCAGGCATTCAGTAACACATTCACAGCACCTACCCACTGGAGGCTAATGAGGTGTGTAACAGGGAGATATACTCATCCCCTGGGGTTGGCGGATGCCTTGCGGGAGGTCCAGGATTTCTTTTTGTAAAGTGAAAACAGGCCCCACCTCCCTGCTGCTCCTGTGTCTCCAGAGGGACTTTGAGAAGCAATCACCACACTGAAGGAAATGGTCTTTGGGCTTTCAGTTCCTTCCCTTGACTCTGCCTTTCAGGAACCTGTCCCTGTGGGAAACAAAGAGAAAGGAACAGTAGCGTGGACCAGGAGAACCAGAGGCAAGCTCTGCCAATCAAACACCAATGGCACGATGGAGCTTTGTTTTCGAAGCACTTGAATGAACCCTATTAGCAGGGTCCCTCTTCCATAACTTAAGTTATGAGTAGATGGGTATTTATTTTCACACAGCGATTAAAAGGCAGATAAAATTCATAAAAAGGCAAGCCGCACAACTTAAGACACAACGAAACGGAGTAGAAACAAACTACAGTTATGACAAAGTACATCTATCTGATTTTAGACACGCCAGAAAACTAAACAAAATAGGGAGAAAGTCCACAATTCAGGCGGAGGAAGCCAGGCAGTCATCGTGGGCACTGAAGGGTTTGTTTGTTTGTTTGTTTGTTTGTTTGTTTTTTAATACACTGACATCCTAACCTACAGTTTGATCAGGTGTTTTGGGCTAGGAATATGCCTCCTGTGTCTCGTTGTTCTAGATCTGCAAAAACACAGGCACGACTATGGTTGGTTGTGCTTTCTGCTAGGAAGAGGCACATAGTGACAGGCACCGCCAAACTGAGGCCTGAGAAGGGAAACAGACTGTGCCCTTCTGGCTTAGAGGCCTGCTGCTGGGAAGCCACAGAAAGAGAGGCCTGACCATGTGGACAGAGACCGTAGGAGTGAGTTCCAGCAGATGTAAAGGGGTGTTAGTTATTAAACGACATCAACAAATAATCTGAAAGCAAATTTTGATCACTTTAATAATTCATTCGCACTACCATAACAAAATACCTTTGGCTAGGAGGGTTACAGAACAGAAACTTGTTTTTCAGTTCTGGAGGCTGGGAAATCTAAGATCGGAGCAGGAGCAGCTTTGGTATCAGGTGGAGTCCTCTTCCTGGTCCATGACGCATCCCTCTTTGGAGCCTCCTTTGGATCAGTTCCCACTCATCTCCCATGGACCCCTAGCTCCTCTGTCATTGCCTGCGGATGAAGACTTCAACACCAGATTTGAAGGGACATAAACGCTAACTTGCGCCAATGCTTTCAGATTAGAACAGACTACTCCTTGGATAAAAGTGTTTATTACTTATTTATATGTCTCTGTCTATCTGAGTGGATGCACATTATGTATCCAGGTACTATTGGAGGCAATACGAGGGGTCTCAGATGCCCCGGAGCTGGAGTTACAGGCATTTGGGAGCTGCTCAGCATGGGTGCTGGGAACTGGGAACTGAACTCTGGTCCTCTGCATGACCAACAAGCTCCATTAACCACTAAACCCTCTCTCCAGCCCCCCAGATAATAAGTGTTAAGAGTCTATTCGTTTTTACATCATTACAGCACTCACTTGGTGAATGATTCCCCCAAGATTCAGTACTACCTGGGCATAGGGACTACAGAAGGAGCCAAAGACCTTTTGCAGGACTGGTTTGCACCATGGAACAAATCTCTGAGGGCAAATCTCGGGAATCTGGATATCTTCAAAGTTTGTAAATGCAGTCATTTGGAAGACCCTTAAGCCACAGTCTGCAGGACCAAACTGCCATGCGTATCTCACCTTTAGCCTCTACCTAGGCACCAAAAACCACATTTGCATTTGGAACCTACACTTAGTAAGACTAGGTTGCTCAGGCTTGTGCAGCTCACTCACCTGCTAGTGGTTTAAGTTTCTTCATTCGCAATCTGGAAATCTTGCCCAGTCATAAGCATGGCTAGACAAAGAATGCCTTTGCATAGCAAACTCTAAATAATTATTTGAATGCTTATTATTATCACGACTACCAATTGTCACAGTCCCAGATCCTGCCTCAGGACCTCCCTGAAGCCCCCGCCTTCTCCCTCCTATACACACTGCTGATTATATAGCTCTCCCGCTGGCTGTAGCATACAGTTTAAAATCCTGAATAAAATCAGCTCATATACTTACCAAGGCCTGGAGAGAAGAGGTAGAATAGGAATGAAGAAGAGGTAGAGAAATCCAAAAGGTACCCAGGTATCCCTCCTGAATTCCAGAGCCTCTGGCAACGAAAACACAGCGCAGAGGCTCCAGCAGAAACCCATGTATTGGTGGGAAGGGCGTTTGGTAGAGCTGAAATCACACAGACCCAGGGAAGAACATGGGCACACTATTAAAAGTTTAGACGTTAACACATTGACTCTGCATTTTAAAAGTAACCCTAACTATAAACCCAAATAGAAGGGAGTCTCTTCAGTGAGGGGAAGCACACTCTCAAAAAAGGGAAAGGGTAAATACAAGATGGTATTGAAATATGAATATAGTCACTGTATATTATTATATACATGTATGAAAAATCCCATAATGAAATGCATTATTTTCTACATATATATGCTAAATAAAAAAATGCCTATCAGCATAGATTTGGTGCTATCTGGGCCAAAAGGAACTGCCTTAACTTATAGTTCTTATAATAACAGAATTCAGTGTCAACTAAGAGGCTAAAAATACATGTAACTTTTAATATACAAAGATATTTGCTGGCACATGTTTTTATTGGTAGAAATATTTCTCAGTAAAAAAAATATTTATTTTTATTTTTGTGCATGTGCGTGTGCCTGCTTGTCTGTGTAAGTACATGTGTGCAGGTGTCCTCAGAGGCCAGATGAAGCAGTTGGATCTCTTTGAATGGAGTTACAGGCAGTTGAGGGCACTTGATGTGCATGCTAGGAGCTTAACCCAGGTCCTCTGTAAGAACAAGTACTGTTAACCACTGAGCCACTTCTCCAGCACATTATTCATTTTTTTTAAAAACACACATACATGCACAAATATTGTGTGTATATAATTTTTATGATGTTTAACATTAGTAGTTTTATGCTTACAAAGGTTTTGTGAAGACCATATACTTCTTACTTAGTTTCCTGGCTCTGTCGCCTCACATTTCTATATTCAGTTATCAAACATCAGAATCTGATATCTGTACAGTCGTGTTATTTAAACTCCAGCCGCTGTGAGGTTTCCCCACTAATGCTCAGTTTAGACTCTAATTCAATGCTCAGCCTGCATTTATTTATCTTGTCTCCTATCTAGTCCCTCTGGGCTTTGATGGGCTACAGATTTTCTTTGTATTTGATGGCCTTGACAATTTCGAGGTACACCAAGCATATATTTAGAAGAAAGTCCATTGGTTGCCCTTGTCTGATGTTTTCCTGTGGGCTCTGAGAATACAGAGATCAAGTCCTGTATTCCTTACCTCATCCGAGGGATCCCTGTGAACACAGCTTTTTCCTGTTCCTGTTGGCCTATCACCTTGCCTGAGGATAGTTACCAAATCCCTCTGCTATGAAGTGATATTTGTTCCTTTTCTATGGGATTCTCTTTAGAAGCAGCCAGTAAGCACAACTCACCATGCTCAAAGTGTAGGTGCAGACAAATGGGGATTGAGTCCACTCCAGTAGGGGATGTTAACTATGGAAGTTATTTGGACATGGTCAATAAGGAAGACTCATCTATTATCCCGTGTGCCTATATCATTATCTTTATGATAAGTGCCACCTTCCCTTTGGGTTATACATTAACCTCAACAGCTGATGCTTTGCACCCCAGTCTCTTTGCTTTTCACTGTATCTTCATAGCCAACATCAACAGCCTCACATTCATCGTGGCTGGGCACAGCTGGCTCATAACACACAAGGCGTTGTCCTGAATGTCTGTGTATGTTTGTGTGTGTATGTGTCTGTGTGTGTGTATCCGTGTATGCGTGTGTCTGTATGTATGTGTGTCTCTGTGTGTATGTGTGTATGAGTGTGTTTATGTGTCTCTTTCTGTGTATGTATGTGTCTCTGTCTCTGTGTGTTTCTGTGTTTCTGTGTGTGTATGTGTGTGTGTCTGTGTTTGTATGTGTGTGTTAATTACTTTCCTCTCCACTAACACCCTATGGGGTGATCACACATGAGCAAACCATGATACTAAAATCTCATTTTGTTCTTCCTTTACATGTAATCACCAGTGACCTCCAAGATCATTCAGGTAAATGTAAGCTCTTGGGTCCAAAGAAGTCTCCACAGTGAATGAGTGAGTGTTACCTAGTCCACTTGTTGAAACACTGAAGGAATCCAGCCATCTCAAGCCTTTCTGTCTATTGGGGATTCAGTTTCTCCATTTGCATGCCCCATAAACACTTTATGTAATGTCCAGATCACAACTTGTCACAACCCTGCCAACTCTTTTTAGATGTTCCTTCTCTGTGTCTGGCATCCATGTGCTTTCTGTCCCCGTCAATTCTCCATATTTACCATAGTCATCTGGTCCTTAAGCTGCACAGCTTGGGCGACGCAAGTGTCTCTCAGCCCTGTTGAGAGCTCTCTCCATCCCCGCTCTAACCTCAGAGGCGGTCTACACTCTCAGAAATTAGATTTTCCCAAATTCAGCTCTTGCTAATTGTAATACCTTGGGCAGGGGACTTAATATGCCTTTGCCTTTTCAGTTTGTGTGGTGGTGTGAATAGGAATCACCCTGACAGAATTGTGTGCTTGAATGCTTGGCTCATTGGGAGTAGCACTATTAGGAGGTATGGCCTCGTTGTCGTGACCTTGCTGGAGGAGGTGCATCACTGTGGGGGCAGGCTTTGAGGTTTTCTATGCTCAAGCTATGCCCAGTATACAACACAGTCTCCTTCTGTGGCCTGAGATCAAGATATAGAATTCTCAGCTCCTCCAGCACCATGCCTGCCTGCACACTGCCATGCTTCCCACCACGATGATAATGAACTAAACCTCTGAAACTGTAAGCCAGCCCCAATTAAATGTTTTCCTTTGTAAGAGTTGTCTTGGTCATGGTGTCTCTTCACAGCAATAAAACCCTAACAGTTAGTTATTCAGAAATTTGGGAGGTTGCAAGTAGTAGAAATAACTAAAACAGTTACAGACACTGAAAATTTGGTCATCTGAATCAAGGGTGTCCAGCTTGATTAGTAGTCTATCATGAACTTTGTGCTCATGACTACCCCTCCCTTCCTTCCTCTTGGCTAACTTCACACAAGTTCTTCCTTTATGGAGGAAAGATGGCTGCCAGAGAATCAGCCCTACAGTGTATCCTCTCAAGAACTCCAGCCCTCTCCCATTCCCCTGCTTTTTTAGCAAAAATTCCATGCTTACCGGTCAGAATCTAACACATGGGCATTAGAGACAGGTTCAAGTGCATGTAACTGCATTTAGCAAGCATGGGAGGAGGATGTTAATTAACAGAACCTGGAAGGTTTTCCCAGGAAAAGAGGTGAAACAGCCACAGGGTCTTCAGGAGGAGGAGAAGTCAGGTTCATGTTCACCTCCATTATGGCTTCCCTCTATCCAGCCTGGCTGCCCTTCAGCTACTACCTTACATTGTTGCTGGGGAGAGGTTTTTAAAATGTAGTTTCTTTATCATAAAATACGAGCTTCCTTGAGAAATGATCAACTCTTGTTCGTGGTTAAGTCCTAAATTCCAGCCCAGTATCTGACCCAAAGTGAAGTGTTGGGAAATCTGTGAAATGAGTGATGTCATGTGTACCAGGACATGTGATGAGTCACCTTCCAGAAATGGAAATGAGCCCAGAAGAAGCTGAGTGAATTCACTGAACTCCCTGGGGTGGGTCAAGCAGGACTAGGATTGGGGCTAGATCTGCCAAAGGTGCTTAGAGGCAATCGCAGGGATCCCAGGAGGAAGCTAGGGAGGGAAAGCCCAGCAGCCAGCAAGGAAAGGAAAGGTGGTTCCCAGAGCCAAGTGCACAGGGGAACTTGAGCATTGCTCACATTCTAGCCTAGGAAGAGAGCTCTGGATAAGGTAACAACCTGTTCACACGCTCCTCGGGACCCTTGACCACGCTGGCCTCTGGGAGTAAATGCAAGTTACTCACAGGCCTCTTTCAAATTCCAAGTCTGCTGTTGCTGCCTCCAAGGGTTGTCGTTTGGCCTTGCTAATTAAAACAGCTATACTATCCAATTGCAGCTTCTGCACAGCAGGCAGAAAGTTATATAGTATAATACATATGCATTAGTTGTTCTATCTGAAGTTTTTCTGTTTGCCTACTTCTTTTCTCTCTTCTGCCATGGAATTGTTCTGACTACTCACTCCCAACCCAAATCTTATCCCAGGGGTTGACAACATAGTTCACTTGTAGATCTCTTGCCTAACATATGCAGGGGTCTGCATCTTAGTGCTGTGCACACAAAAATAATTCTGAGTTGACTATAAGATGAAGTTAATTATAAGTTGATGGTGACATGGTCTATTTCAGTATGACTTCAAATTCCCAGGCAGTATTTATTGACCCGTGACTATGTTTGAAGCACTCACTGGTCTCAACAGAGAGTAGAGTAAAAGAGCACAGACTCCTTAGGAGACACGGCTCCTTGGGGGAGGCAAAAGATGGGCCATAGCTGAGTCTAACTGAGCTGGGCAGGATGCCAGGAGAAAGGAAGAGCACTACAGGAATGCCAGGGAGACTAAGGTAGTTCAAAGGATGAAGAGAAATACAGCCATATTGGTGAGCAAAACACAAAACTCAGGAAATGCATGTTACCCATCTTTCCTTTCTTTTTTTTTTCCTGTCCTTTTTTTTTTTTTTTTTTTTTTTTTTTTTTTTTTTTTTTTTTGCTAGAGTTTTGTTCCACTGAAATTATGACAAGTTCCTTGTTACATTTATCTGGCAATCAAATGACTGGAAAAGATAATTTCACCAAGATAAGCTGCACATCTGAGCTGAGTATGGCTATCAATAGTTGGTTTTTGTCTTTTCAGAAACAAAATATGTTGGAAGTCAAGAGCCGAGCATGAATGACTATCTGTGTGGCTCTTAGCTGACCTCCGCACAGGAACAAGCCAATGGTACATGTGATGCCCTGGCCCACTGTCTCCCCACCTGGGAGAAATACAGGACATGCTCAGCTTCTCTGGCTGCTCGCTGAAACAAAACAATGAAATATAAATAAGTGTTATCTTCCTAAACGAGAAATTACTCTTGTAATTTCTGTGGGACCTTTCTCTCTCTCTCTCTCTCTCTCTCTCTCTCTCTCTCTCTCCCTCCCTCCCTCCCTCCCTCCCTTCCTTACTTGCTTGCTTGCTTTCGTGCTTTCTCATGCTGACCTGTCACCAACCTTTTTCAAGTGAGGAGTTTACCATTCAGGAAAACCTTCACAGTATTGAATTAGTGGTAAAAGATATGACTTCAGTCAGTTCTCCAAGAAAAACAAGTAGCAGGCTGGGAGCTAGCTCAGTTGGTAAAGGGTTCTCTATGAAAACACGATGAGTAGAGTTTGGATCTCAGCAGGCACATGACAGCCAAGCATAGTGCTACACGTCCACTTCCCCACACTGAAATGGCAGAAACATGGGAAAAGAGAGAGAAGGCTGGATAGCCACCTAGCTGAAACCACAAGCTCCAGGTTCAGTGGGAGATTCTGGTCTTAAAAGATAAGATGGCGAGCAAGGAACCTGAAGTTGATCTCTGACTTCTATCCATGTATGCATATGTATAAGCCACACAGACAGACAGACAGACAGACAGACAAGTTGCCTTGTAAGTTGGATTAGATTTTTAAAAGCAAAACAAACGTCATTGGTGGCAGGGCCTTGTGATCCTAACAAATAGAATCAGAAGGATCAGAATTTCAAGGTTATCCTCAGCTACATAGTAGATTTAAACATAGTCTTAAGACTACATCTCAACATCAATAATAGTTAGATAATATGTGTTACAAATGATATATATACACATACATATGATCTATATAAATATACCATATATACATCATATATATAGATCATAATACATACATGCATGCATAGATGGTAGATAGAAGATAGAAAGATACTACCAGAAAAATATATCACAAAGAAGGGAATCCTTGAGACCCTAGTATATGGACTATGTGCCTTTAAAAATGCCTGTAGGTAGGCTTCTAGTGTCACATGCTGAAGTTAATTGAAGATAGGTTATAATAAAAAAACACAGGAAAAGAACATGAGGACACTTTTATAGGCTAACTAGTCAAGGATTGGGTGGCCATCTAGCACTAACCATATGCTCAGACACATCCAGTTTGTGCAAGTCCAGGACAGTCTGTCTCCACATGTACATAGGTGTGTGCCCAAGTTCATTTGCAGTAGTTTTTTTTTTTCTTCCTTAAACTCAGAACAAATTTCTTGTAGGCATAAGAGTTGAGATAATATATTCTGTACTGGATAGACTTTGTGAGCTAGCTTAGGGCGTATCCTGCATTTATTGTCTCTATATTATGGTAAGTTGCCCAGATTACCCACCGGCTCCATTCCTCCACTCTGGAGAAAATGGAAGGACTGAGGTTGGGGCCGGGGGCAGGACTCCCACCATAGACCCTCAGTAGACTCAGAAGGCAGTACCTCCATGTTCAGCCACACAGTCCATTTTTAAGAGAAAAATGCTCCATTTTGAGTTGGGACCCTCATGAGATTGCTGGTTCGAGAATCTCCATCTTGATTACATTTGCCTTGGGGGTTCTCTGAACTCCTCTCTTGGTTCCATTTCCTCTCCCAAAATTTCTTAGTGGAGCAAGAGCTCCACAGGCTGGTTATGTTCAGAACAGGAGATGATCCCTGGCTACTAGGAGAAAAGACAATCTTGGCTGGATCAGTGATCTAGGCTGAGCAGTTTTCCCAAGGTTGCTTGGGGACAAAGCAATCTAGATCTGGAAGCTGTCTCTAACTTGTCTCCTCAGGTCCTAGCAAGAAAGAGCAGGTATCGGCACCTCCACATCTTCCCATCTTCTCCATATATCCTCATCTCCTTACCTCCTTACCTCCTTGCCTCCACACCTCTGCACCTCTGTACCTCCACGTCTCTACACTTCCATCTTTCTCATCTCTGCGTCTCTGCAGGTGACAGAGAGTATGAGCCCCATTGCAAGTATGGGAAGAATGATGAATTAAATATGCCCAAGCTTCACCATTAATGTTGAGTCCTTATGGTCAGCCCCAACATTCAAGGTAATTTCGGGGGGCAATTCCAGCAATGGAGTCCTCTTTGGACACCCTCCTCTCCTTCGCCCCTATCCAAAGAGCCGGGGTGAGAACGTGCTCAGCGACTGACTGGACAGGACCAAACTTGTTGGAGTCACACAATCTCCAGGTTCCTGGCCATAAGTGGGACTGGTTTGATTCATTGCAGGTGTTGCTGTTGGTTTGGCCGCATTGAGTCTGTCCTGAGAACTTCAAAATTCGATCTGTGGATGACAGAATCCACAGAGCTTGCAGCAGGTTGAGAGGCTATTTAGCTTGTAAGGCTCAGACACGGGTTCCGGACACCTGCATCTAACAAAGTGTGTGCTCTGCTATGGTTTGAGTGGATGTCTGTGCTAGAATTTTGGAGTGTGGCCAGGGGGTGATGTGATGCTCTAGGAACCGGGGTTTAGTCAAGGAAGAATTTCTCATGGAAGATATTGACAAAGTTCTGTGGGATCTTAGTTTCCTTGAGCGTGGGTTGTTGGAACCGATCAAGACTGGCCCTCCTCTCTCATGGACTTCATATTTCACTGTGTGGTCCCTTCTTAGACACGGCTGTGGTTTTGTAGTCTGACAAGTGAGAGAACCAAGGGGGTCCAACAGAGGCTGAACTGGGAGGGGGTATTCCAGGCTCCACAACCAAGCTAAATAAACATTTTGCCTTTATACACTGCCTGGCATCGTCAATACCAATCAAGAAATGGAGAAAGACTAATATAGGCCTTATAAACATAATTTCTCTCATTATTCCCAGAAAGTAGTACAGGCTAAGCAAGGACTTTGCAAGTAGGAGCTAGGTAAAACTACCTGAGAAAGGATGGTCCTATTCAGGGTAGAACACAGTCTTCAGGAATTCAAACTCAGGATTAGTTCAGAGTATTGGGCAAGGTCAAATCCAGTCCAAGCAGGACCAAGGTCCCAAGCAGACAACTCAAGTGATGGTTGAGGGTGTCAAGGTTACATTTAAGGACTCCACTGTCAATAAGAAGTCTTGCACGGGAGACTCGAGAGATGGTTCAGCATTTAAAGAGTCCATACTTTCTTGCAGAACGAGTGTTGCTCCTAGCTCTTTGATTAGGCAACTTGCTGTCACCTGTAGCTCCAGCTCCACCATGGAACCCTTCTGATCTCCACAAGCATCAGGCACATGCACAGTGAATACACATACATGCAGGTAAAATATCATACATGTAAAAAGAAAGTTAATATTTAAAAAAAAAATGAGACATGGTAGAAGATTCTATAAGAATCTGTGTGTTCTGCCGGGCGGTGGCAGCGCACGCCTTTAATCCCAGCACTTGGGAGGCAGAGGCAGGCAGATTTCTGAGCTCACGATCAGCCTGGTCTACAGAATGAGTTCCAGGACAGTTAGGGCTACACAGAGAAACCCTGTCTCGAAAATACAAAAAAAGAAAAAACAAAACAAAACAAAAAAACAAAGAATCTGTGTGTTCTAATGCCAGAACTGAGGGGACACTAGCGTCAGTTGGCAAGAAGGCACACCCACCTGTTAGGGAGGCTTACATTAGCCACAGCACTGATGGGATCTGGGCTCTGAAGTTCCAGGACCAGTCTGTCAGGCTGATTAGCTTTATGCAAGAGGTGGGAGAGAAATGCCTAAGTTTATCCATCATATGTGAGTCTTGGCTCCTCCTTCATATGAGGAAGTATGTCAGTCTAGGCTAGCTCTGCTATGTGTTGGAAATACAACCCCAAATTCTAAAGTAATAAAGAAGTGTACGTCACAGAAGAGGGTGGGATGCAAACTTTAGGAAGAGATGGACCCAGGAGCTCATGGCCTAATTCAGGATCCTTCCTTCCCCAGTTCCTCTTCCTACTCTGTGATTCTAGAAGCCAGTTTGCAGTCGGTGGCAGCTGCCAACCCACACAGTAATAAGAAAGCTGCCAGGACTTCTGGAAAAGTCCACAGTCCTCTGCTAATGAAAAGTCCCTTCCAGCAATTTCTAAAATCAAGGTTTCACTTGATTGATCTCAAACCCGTTCCTTGTACCTGGGGAATGTGGTGCTCCAATTTGCCACACTCCAATCATACTGAACATGCCCAGCCATTAATCCTGATTAATAAATGGTTCTCTATGAAAAACAGTTGTACTATTATCCAAAAAAGGAGACATGGGTGGTGGGCCAGAGGAAACAAACAGTGATTACTTAATATTCTGCTGGGCGGGCTGGAGAGATGGCTCAGCAGTTAAGAACATCGACTCCTCTTCTGAAGGTCCTGAGTTCAAATCCCAGCAACCACATGGTGACTCACAACCACCCATAACAAATCTGATGCCTTCTTCTAAAATGTCTGAAGACAGCTACAATGTACTTACATATAATAAATAAATATATAAATCTTTAGAAAAAAAGATATTCTGCTGGGCAACGTGTACCTGGCCTGGTTTGGGACAGGAGGAAGCTTGGAGTGGGCCAATACCTGTTAACGTTTGCCCATGGTTACACCAGGCAAGGACTCATAAAGTCGTGGTGTGATGATTGGACAAGAAAAGCTTCTAAGGTGTTTTTGTTTCATTTCTAATCATGGGGGTGTGGCACATGAGGACAGGTGCCTGCCGAGGTTAGAAGAGGGCAATCGATCCCTAAAGCTGGAGGTACAGTCACTACTGAGTGTCTGAAGTGGGTGCTGGGAACAGAACTTGATTCTCTTAACAGTTGAGCCATCTCTCCACTCCAGTCTTATTAAGATCGTGTACTTTTTCACCAACAGAGTTTCGCTGAGTGTTTTTCTTAAAGATTATATTACTGGGTATTGCAGAATAAATTAAGCTGTGGTGTGGAAATGTGTGAAACTTAAGCAACTAGGCAACACCCCCTCTTTATAAAAACTAATCCAGGGGCTGAAGAGATGGCCCAGTTAGGAGCATTGGCTGCTCTTCCAGAGGACCTGGAGTTCATTCTCAGCATCCACATGTCTGCTCAGGACGGTTTGTAACTCCAGGTCCAGGGAATCTGATGCACTTTTCTTATGTCACAGACAAACATGGTGTAGACAAACATGCAAGGAAAACACCCATACACTAAAAATGAATGTTAAAAAAGTAAGTCAGATATTGGTAGGTTGAGCATAGTCCTCTCCAAACCCATTGTACATTTTTTCCTGAATAATTGATTTGCCAAATATACCAGAATGTTGCCAAGGCAGGGTTATCAACAGGACAGACAATTACTCTGAAGGAACAGATCAAAGACAGCATTGATGCTGGTTACAACAGCCACACAGATGTGTACTTGTGGCCTTAAACCTATGTTTAAAATCTGATAGGAGCAACAGGGAATTTTGTGAGCTCCTGTTATTATTTATTTTGTATCTATGTGCATTTTAAAGTTACATAGAGTACTTATGTTATGAAAATCTTATGCCAAAACTATTAAAAAGAAAAAAAAAAACAAATGCTAATCAAAATGAAGAAAAGGGGTATTTTGGGCCTGTCTCTGCCTCCCGGGTGCTGGGATTGAAGGCAGGCACCACCACCCAGCTTCCAATAACAGAATCTTTAAGAAAAACATTCACCGAAACTGGCAGTGAACAAGTATAAGATCTTATAAGTATGGGGTGGAGAAATGGCTCTGTAGCTAAGAGCACCAAGTTTTGTTTCTAGCACCTACTGCCAGTGACTCACTAATACCTGTAACTCCAGCTCTAGGGGATCTAAGTTACCAGTCACCTGCTAAATGATAAAGGCTAAGATATTCAACCAACACAGTCAATAGGTGGTCTCATCTGTAGGCAATGGGATGTCAGGACCAACTTCAACTCTGCACAGTGTTGAGACACCTGTAGCCTCCTCCTCACACACCTGTAGGCAGGTGGCTGGAATATTTCCCACAGCTAGAAAAGAGTTTCAGAGGCTTGTATGTGATCAATAGCAATGAGAGCCTCCTGAGGGAGCCCAGGCTGTGGCCAGTTCAAGCCTTTATGAAGGACAGAGATCATATCACAGGTGGTTGCATCTGCTGACACCTCTCAGTTCCCTTCCAAGAAGAAGCAGTGGGCACACATCCGATACACTCTTATCATAGTCAGGATCACAGAATGGTGCATTTGAAATTCTGCAGCTGTTTTGAAGTCTTGACAAGCAGGTGCTCAAGTTTAATGAATATTTCCACATTTGAGTAACGTTAAAGATAAGAATATTGTTTAAATTATAGACTGAGTCATTGGGAGCATAATGTCCTAGTTGGCTTTCTGTTGCTGTGAGAAACACCTTGACCAGACAGCAACTTGGGGAGGAAAGAGTTGATTTTCTTTCAGCTCACAGTTCATCATCCAGAGAAATCAGGGCAGGGACTGAAGGAGAGAGCATGGAGGAGCACTGCTTACTGGCTTGCTTCCATGGCTTACTTGGCCTGCTTTCTTATACAAGCCAAGACCAGTTGCCCTAAGGTAGCACTGCCCACAGTGTGCTGGGACCTCCCACATCAGTCACTAAGGAAGAAAAATTAACGCCCCACAATTGTGCCCACAGACAGTCTGATGGAGGCTGTCCCTCAACTGAGACTTTCTTTCCCAAGTGACTTTAGCTTGTCAACAACCAATCGATATGTGTAACTGCCTTTTTAGGTGAATGTGTTCATTTCTCCTCTTTGAACCTCTGTCAAAGAAGGGGCTTCAAGTGGAAGAACTTTCTACAATGGAGTTTCCTATAAGAGTTCCCAACAATATAATTTCCTATAATTCTACAACATTAAAATACAATTCTTCTTAAGGCAAGCAGACCACCCTGGGGACTCAAACTCACACAGGGTTGTGTGCAGATGTCAGGTCTGAAAATGGCTGTCATGTGGCTGGGCCTTTAATGACATAAATGCCACGCCCTCGCTTCCACAGGGCCCTCGTCTTAGCAAAGGCCATCTCTGGTTTCCTTTTCAGCAGCGAGCACTTCTTCGTAATCCTTGTGCTAGGTTCTTGCTATGTTGAGACCTTGTAAGTAAGAGGCATATCATCTAAACTTCCATGGCTCTGAGGGGGAAATACCTTTTCAAAAGATGTTTATTACTGACCTCTACGATTCCAGCCTTGGCTGGAACCATGACAAGTAGCGTTAAGCGTAACGGCTGACCTTGGTTGCTAAGGATAGACTTGTTCTAAGATCAATTTCAGGCTTAACTATAGAAGTGCTAGTAGGAGGGATTAGACTCAACTGCAGTGCAAGCAAAGCCCAGGAAGAAAAGTCTTCAGAATGTAAGAGCCAATTGTACCTTCCTAGGACCGAATCTCGAAAATGAATGGAAACTGGGAAAAGGGGAAGGGGCACTGATGGAAGATGCAGGAAGATGTACGAGAGGAGTGGAAAGAGGGCGAAGACCTTTGCACCTGCCAGGCCTAGCACTACTAAAATGGAGCAATCAATCTGCCATCAGGATGGACTCCTTAAAATTCAGTGGGTCTGAGGTCACTGCAGGACAATGACTGTCCATTCTCACTGGCCCCAGGACTTACTACAGTTCTTAAAGTACTGTGTCAGCAACTAATGGTGGTATTTTCAATAACTGAATATGTGTGTTTTATTTAATCAAAAAGAGCTACTTTTTACTGGTAAGACCCAATTCCCCTGGCCAATTTAGGAAATGGGCCTGTTGGAATCACAAGTGTGGAGAAGTGGACACAAAACATTTTCTAATTGGCTAAGACCAAAGACCTGGGCTCCAGGGCTTCAGTTCCCTAACAATTATAGCAGGTGAACAGAGCAGCAACCAGAACCAGAGGATCCAGGGTCCCAAGTTCAGTTCCCAGCACCTACATCAGGTGGTCCCAATGTAACTCTGGGGCATCTGACATCTCTTGAAACCTCCAGGGGCACAGGTGCAGGGGCACATAAGCATGTGCAGTGCACACATGAGCATGTGCGCGCGCACACACACACACACACACACACACACACACAGTGACAAAAACAAAACTTTAAACTTTCCAAACCTATCCGATGACCCACTAGGCAATGGGTAAAAGCAGTAACAACTAGAGCCTATTTTAGACTATTTCCTCATGGCATTTTACATTCCAAAGAACCATAAGCCCATAATTGCTTCCCTTACAGAACAACCCACCACCCAGAAATATGCGCTGTGGTGGTTAATCTTCATTGTCAACTTGGTTGAGTTCATAATCCCCTAGGGGATGGTTAGGCACACCTCTGAGCATGCCTGTGAGGGTGCATCTAGGAAGGATTAGCTGACAGGGCATGGGGTGGAGAGTGTTGGGGAGCCTGCCCCGAATGTGGACGTCGTCATCCGGGGTCTGGATGGAATAAAAGGGGGGACTGGAGTCACAGCATCCCCCTTGCTCCACTTCCTGCCTGTCATAGAGGATGTGACCAGGCACCTCCTATTCCTGCTAACACAGCCGCAAGCTGTCCCGCTGCTATATCTCCCCACCACGGCGGGGCGGACTGCCTTCCCTTAGTCCATGAAACAGAGTGAATCTCTCCTCCCTAAAGCTGCTTTAGCCGGGTGTTTCATCATAGCAATGAGCAAAGATTGTCCACATATGTATGGGCGACAGTTACGGCATTACTATACTATATATTACTATTATCATGATTAAAATATTAACAAATTTTCCAGTTAAGCTGGCATCTGAGCGATGGGGTGACGTGTCCTTAAGGGTCCATCGAGATCATTACAGTACTTCCTGAAGGAAGCTTCAATGCCATTCCTAGTGCACAATGGAAATGTCAGAAATAATATCCAAGTGCAGGGTCCCAGCTTCCCCAGTTTTGTATATCCCGTAAGAACATTAATGCTGAAGATCTTAAAAGACACTTGTGTGGACATCTGGCAGACTCTACCAGGCTCCTCGTGTAAGGGGTGCAGTAGACAATCCGTGGGAGTTTCGCATCCTGTGCTTTGCCTCTTCTTCCTGAGAATGCTTCCTTCTGCCCAGGGACACTTCACAGTCGTCCCAGCGCCTGTTAAACATATTAAATTCACCCTTGTCTTAGAAGTCTTAAGTAGTTTCCATTGGAGATTGTGGCACAGTTACTCAGAGCCACAGTTTTATCTGCCTTCCCTCATGTGTTTATAAAAAGATAAAGAGAGAGGGCGTGTGTTCTATGGGGGTGTGGTAAGGTAGGGGGGAAGGGGGTACCTCGGCGGGCCCATGCCGAGGCATCCCTACCCCCTGAGGGACCAGCCACATGATGGTATAGTAGAGTTTATTCAGGGCATGGGGAAGGGAGTTAAGAGGGCAGTAGAGGCAGAGAGAGGCCTTAAAGAGAGAGAGAGAATAGAGAAGTAGAGGCTGGCCATGGCCATGAGCATGTGGAGAGAGGGGGAAGGGAAGAGCCCAAGAGGGCAAGAGAGAAACAAGAGGAAAGCAAGAATATGAGAACAAGGGAAGGAGGGAAGGGACAACTAGACCCTTTTATAGTGGGTCAGACCTACCTGGTTGTTGCCAGGTAACTGTAGGGGTGGAGTTTATACAGAATACCAACATTCCCCACATTTGCTATGCAGCTCTATCTACCAACACCAGGCATGAGCAGATTCCAGGGCGCTCTTAGTTATCGAGATGTAGGGTTGTGGGGACTTCTCCAGCACTAAAGACAGTGAGAACCATCAATTCCTAGGGACAGATGAGCTCTGCAGAAATGCCCTCTGGCCACGGCAGGCATCAGGACGGACATCTGACACTATGCTGCCACCAGGACAGAATGTAGGACCTCTGATATTCTTAACCTTACACCACTGCTTTTCTAGCATTTTCTCTCTTTATTCTCTCTTTTTTGTCTGCTTGTTTACTGTAAACATAAAACATTGTGTTCAGCCACAGCGCGCACACACCCCGACACACACACACCTATGTAAACAGGTGCACACGTACACAACATGCACATAGAGACAAAGAGGCTTCTGTGTGTCACAACTCAGGTATCTGGAAATCCCAAAGAGCCCTGCACTGGTCCAGTGAGGGCCCTGCACGGCTGCGTCACAGCATGGTAGAGAAGCAGAGAGGGGAGACAGACAGTCACGTGCAGAAAGGGTAGAGAACAAGCAGAGGCGTGGGGAAGGGCTCTGCCCATCTTATCACAACCACCCTCAAGGGAACTGACCCATTCCCTAGAGAACTACATTGATCCATTCACTATAACTGTTCACGTACCCTAATTTCACTCCATTGACCCCCCATCTCTTAGAGAGATCTCTCCAAACCATCACGCCAGCAACCAAGCCCATAGACATCTGAAGTATTCACGACTGCGATATGTCAAGTGTCATTCTTGGTCAAAGGAAGATGCTTTCTACCACATGCCTGGAAAGGACTGTAGCCAGGACTTGGTCCTGGCTTGGCTGTTGGGAAGGGGCATGCTGCAGCAATGGACAAGCATAAGCTCAGGGAGCTGAGAAAGACCCTGGTAGATCAAACAAATGTCAAGGTTTGCCTAGTGCTTATTCTCCTGAGATGACCCTTTGACACTGGGGTATGACATAAAGTCAGTAGCACACACTCCCAATACCATAAGCGGGCGAGCCGGACGCATCTCTGACTTACGTTATCTTTCCAGAGGCTGTGGCTTCTAGGAAAGCTGAGGTGCATGCAGGTAATGACAAGTATCTTATGACTGAGCAGTGCTGGGGCACTGAGAGACTTTCCTTTGATTCTTGTCTGTTTCTGTGCTCCATCCAGCTACTCTGGAGAGCTTTTCCCAAACCATCTTTCCAGATTCCCCTTTCAAATGCTTCCATGCCTGCTCTAGTCTGCACGAGCTCTCCTCACATGTGTGTTAAGTCAGTCCCCAGCTCAGCATTATTGGGAAATGCTAGGACCTTTATCGGGTGGCATTTCATGTGAATGAAGTATTGAGGTCCTTGGGGACATGGCCTTGATGGGCATTGGGTGGTCCCAGCCTTTCTCTTCGCTTTTGGTTCTAGACAATACATGAGCAATTCACTATGCCATACAGAAAGATCAAAGGGAGCTGAACCTTCAAATCCATGAGTCAGAATAAATGGGTTTATTCTTTTTGTCTCATTACTAGGGACCAAATCCAGGGCTTCATGCATGATGTCAAATACCGTTCCACTGAATTTCATTCTCAACTAAACAAGGGTTTCTAGCAGGTGTGGTAGTACATGGCCGATAATCCCAGCATTCTGTGGGCTTAGGCCGGAGGGGTGGGAGGTCAAAGTAGCCTAGGCAACGCAGTGAAGAAACAAAAATATAGAGAAGTGAACGTTTTCTCTTCAGAGGTTAGTTACCTCAGGTGATACAAAGCTGAGAAATACAGTTTCTACAACCTTCCCCCAATGGCGCCGGCCAGAACTAATGCTCCTTTTATTTGTATTTGGATCTTCTGTGACCCTGTTGCCTAGACAATATAGTACTGCTTACTGTGAATTAAATCCAGCTGCTCCAACATGCTTGTTAACACTACCACGGAACATCTCTGGTTTTCAGTGACTCTAATCATACACGCAGGAGTGGTTAAAGGTGGAACCTGACACTTGTGACCTATGGGAACCATGGCTCATGACATCTTGCCTAACAACAGCATCTAGTTTTGTTTTGTTTTTCACATCTCAGCAATACAAACTGAAACAGCACCAGATACCACTAAAAATATATTTAAATTTCCTGAAAAAAAAAAAAAACTAAACTAAACAAAACAAATGTTTTTGTCAGTTATGCTTGGTGGTGCACATCTGTAAAGCCAGCATTTAAAAGATGGGCAGCTGGGCGGTGGTGGTGCAGGCCTTTAATCCCAGCACTTGGGAGGCAGAAGCAGGCAGATTTCTGAGTTCGAGGATAGCCTGGTCTACCAAATGAGTTCCAGGACAGCCAGGGCTACACAGAGAAATCCTGTCTCGGAAAAAAAAAAAAAAAAAAAAGGCAGGGGCAGCCAGGCAGAGTGGTGCACATCTTTAATCCCAGCACTCAGGAGGCAGAGACAGGCAGAGCTCTATGAGCTCCAGGCTAGCCTAGTCTACCAAGCTAGCTCCAAGACAGCCATAGCTACATAATAAGACTCTGTCTCAAAACAAAACAAAAAAAGACTGAGGCAGAGGGATTGCCCTAAATAGGAGGGTAATCTGGGCTACGGGGTGAAAAACCTTGCTCAAATATAATACAAAACAAAACCTTAAGAAGCAGAAGAGGGCCTGGCAGTGGTGGCTCACGCTTTTAATCCCAGCACTTGGAAGGCAGAGGAAGGTGGATTTCTGAGTTCAAGGCCAGCCTGGTCTACAGAGTCAGTTCCAGGACAGCCAGGGCTACACAGAAAAAACAAAAGAAAAAGAAAAAGAAAAAGAAAAGAAACAAAGAAAGAGAAGAGAAGGAAGGAAAGAAAGGAAGAAGGAATGAAGAGAGAAAGAACAGATGTACAACACACACACACACACACACACACACACACACATACACACACACCTCTAGCCCCACAGTACTGAGTGTGATGAGTTTGGACAATGCATATGCCCCTCATACATTCTTGTAAATTTAGTGTCTGTGCGTGTGAGGGGGTGAGTGAAGTCTATTTGTGACAAAAAAAAAAAAAAAAAAAAATCTGCAGCAGGTACAGCCAACACAGAAAACAACAACAACAACAAAACAACAACACCTGGAAGATGGTAGCATTGAGACAGAAGTGTGAGAGGCCCAGAAATCACCCATGAGCTTGGCATGCTGTTGCTGTGATAAATGCCATAACCAAAAGCCACATAGGGAAGGAGGAGCAGCTTAGTTCATCTTACGGGTTACAGTCCGTCATTGAGGGGAGCCAAGGCAGGAGCCTGAAGGCGGGACTGCTTGCTATCCCATGAAGGCTTACCTCAAACCAGGGAATACACGAAGGACACCAGAGAAGGCTGCTCATTCCCTCGTTTGCTCCCTGTCTCATGTTCAGCTTCCTTTCTTATACACCCAGCCACCTACCCAGAGATGGCACCGTCCACAGTGGGCTAAGCCCTCATATCAACTATTAACCAAGACATGGCCACAGGCCCGTCTGATCTGGGCAGTCTCCCGGCGGAGACTCCCTGGGGGAACCCTGGGCTATCACATTGACAGCTGCCACTAGCTAGGGACACATAGTGAATGGTCAAAGTAACCAAGCAAAGGCCCAGGTGCCCAAATAGCCTCCTTAGGAAAACAGGTTGAGAATGGTCGTGTGGGCGGAGAGAAAGGGATGAAGTCACTGGATGCAAGGTCCTCTCTAAGTCCACAGATGTGCACCAAGAGAACAGTCCTTGGGAAGGGAAATGTAAACTATTTACAGACACCTTGCAGAATAGGAGCCAGTTAGAAAGGAAAGAAACACCAGAGTGGTCCCCAGAGCAAGCCTAGAGTCCCAGCAGCTGAAGCCACATCCTCCTCTACCCCCCAATGGTGCTAGACGGCTACCGTCACACCCTGGGATAGATGCTGCTGTCCTGTTTTACCCCGAGTGCTTAGGTTTTTGTTTTTGTTTGCCTTGGGTAGGGACATACTTCTGTATATGTGGGTATGTGTTTGTAAAGGTCAGAGGTCAACATGGGGTGTATTCCCTAATCACTCTCCACCTTAATTTTTGAGACAAGATCTCTTACGGAACCTAGAACTCATTGATTGACCTGGATTGCCTGGCCTGCAAAGCCCAGGGATCCTTCTGTGTCTAGGCCCCAGCACTGGGAATAAGATATGTACTACCATACCCAGCTTCAGATGCTGCGGATCTGAGCTTCGTTCCTCCTGTTTGCATGGCAGACACTTCCGCACCAGAGTGAAGAAGGAAAGGTACCAAGCTGACCCCCAGGCTCTTAGTTTTTAAACACGTCAACTTTTAGTTTCTATCTCAAATGGAAACGTTGAGCAAGTAAACCATGACTTGATTCCATAGTTTATAGTCCTAGGAACTGAGTGTCTAGGATGTCATTGCAAGGAATACTCCAGCCACGCTGGCCATAAGTTATGCTGCGGGATCCGAAAGCACTTTATGACTCAGGACTCCCTTGTCTTATCCAGGCTGCAAGCTCCCTGTTCTGTAAAATCAGTCTTGAGACCTTCAGTACTTCAGCTAGAGTACTCTTCTCAGTTGTTTGAACAGAATTCCACTTAAGCAACCAGAATCTCTTGAGTCAAATTAGTATACAAATTGTGTAGCCACAGCTGTTTTCATTCTGCAGCTAGCTTTGAGAAACATTGCAGACTCAAACTGCCGGGGTTAGGGTCCCAAGTCTCCACATCACTTCTGCAGGACTCTGAGAGATGTATTTAACCTCCCCTTGTCAACTTGCTGATCTTCAAAATAGAGGATACCCAGGCTAGGGAGATGGTATGGTCAGTATTCAGTGCAAGCATGGGGACCTGAGTTTGGAGTCCAATACCCATGTAAAAAGACGGGTGTGGTGTACATCTGTAACCCTGACACTGGGAAGAGAGAGACAGGAAGACACCGAGAGCAGGCTAGTCAGCTGGTCTAGCCGAAGTGGTGATTCTAGACTCGGTAAGAGACTGTGCCTCAAAGCATACAATGAAGAAGCAACCAAGGAAAATATTCAGCATGAACCTCCAGCCTTCATACACACATGTGCACAAGCATGGGTCTTCCCTCCCCCTTTTTCCCTCCCCCCCCCCCCACACACACACACACACACTGAGGAAATAGTACCTGGATTATGAAGAATAGTATGAGGATTAAATGCATAGTGTCCAGGTACTCGTTTAACAAATATGTCTTTTGGAGCATCACGGATGAGCCATTTAGCGTGTTGCAGTTACTTGTCTCATTGCTGTGATGGAATGCCCTGGCAACGACAATTTAAGGAAGGGAGGCTGTAGTCTACAGTTGAAGGGAATGCCATCCATGGTGGCGGGAAAGCATGGTAGTAGCAGAGGGAGGTTGGCTGGTCACATTTGCACCCACCCACAGTGGCAAAATGCTGCTGCTAAACTGCTTCCACTTTTTATGTAGACCAGGACCCAAGCCTAGGGAATGGCACCAGCTTGCTCTTAGATGGATCCTCTTGCTTCACTTAACCGAATTAAGATAATTCCTCACGGGTATGATCCCTCATAGGAGCTCTCCCTCACAAGTGTGCTCCCTCACAGGTGCTCTCCCTCAGAGATGGGCTCCCTCAGAGATGTGCTCCCTCACGGGTGCTCTCCCTCACAGGTGCTCTCCCTCACAGGTGCTCTCCCTCACAGGTGCTCTCCCTCACAGGTGCTCTCCCTCACAGATGTGCTCTCTCACAGGTGCTCTCCCTCACAGATGTGCTCTCTCACAGGTGCTCTCCCTCACAGGTGCTCTCCCTCACAGATGTGATCTCTCACAGGTGCTCTCCCTCACAGATGTGATCTCTCACAGGTGCTCTCCTTTAGAGATGGGCTCCCTCAGAGATGTGCTCCCTCACAGGTGCTCTCCCTCACAGGTGCTCTCCCTCACAGATGTGATCTCTCACAGGTGCTCTCCCTCACAGGTGCTCTCCCTCATAGGTGCTTTCCTTCACAGGTGCTCTCCCTCACAGATGTGATCTCTCACAGGTGCTCTCCTT
>JADRCD010210631.1:9908-39306 GCA_019843815.1 Montemys delectorum
TCTCTCTCTCTCTCTCTCTGTCTCTGTCTCTATTTCTTCCCACCTTCTACCCTTCCTTTTTCATCTTTCTGTCTCTTTCTTTCCTCTTAGTTTCTCACCCCTTCCTGGCATTCCTCCTTTGTTATTCCCCCTACTTCTCCACCTCTGATCTCCATTCTTTTCTCTTCTTCATTTATGCTCTGTTCACCTTTCTTTTCTGGCTCTGTCACCTGCCCCCTTCTCAGTAGGACCAGACCAACAATCCGGCATTTTCCCTGGCTCCTGCCTCAAGAGTCTCATTTGGTTCTAAAAGGGTGTGCTATCGGACAGCAACCAAACTCCTCTGCTCCAACAACCACCTTGACATTTTAGAAAAATACCGCAATTGATCACAAACACCAAATTGTTTAGATCGCAGATTAAAGTTTAATTTTGGAGTTTTGCTGTAGGGTTAGAATTAGCTCCAGAGTGTGTGCCACATAGGAGGCGCTGTAATTTGTTTTAAGGATAAGGCCTTCAGGCAGCTGTGCATAAAATGAGTATGATTCCTTATTCCCACGGTTGGTTTTTGAATGGGAGTGCAATTAGAATTTTTTTTTTTTTTTTTTTTTTTTTTTTTACCCAGAAGCACATACAGTCAGAGCGAAGATAATACCATGAATGTTTAAGAGACTCTTCTTGGAAATGTATTTGTTGTTCATCAAGTTCTAATACAGACAGTGCCACACTTTCTGTAACAACAACAAACTCTCCTTTTCAGTTTGAGTCTGCTGAGTTAATAGAGCCTTCAAGTCTTGGTGTTGGTGCTGAGATTTCAATGGTGGGTTTTAATGTCACTCACAGAAATGTGGAAGTGGTTATTTTTCTTCATAGAACAGAATCTTTAGAAAATGTGTCCCTGTACTCTCCGTGGTGGCCCAGTTGTTTCTTCCAGAGAATTTCAGTTCTCAATGTTATGAAGCGGTCCTGCCATAGAAAGCAGCAGGAAGGCAGGGTTTCTGACTGATGTCTGCCATCACACTAGTTCTGCAGTGGCTATGAGGATATCAGTGTCCACAGTATCCTTACCTAACCCACCGAACATTAGATGACCGGTGTGAAGGGGCACTCTCTCTCTTCCCCAGTCTCTCTCCCCGTCTCTCATTTTCTCTCCTCCCCTGTCTCTTCCCCATCTGTCTAATCTTCCCCACTGTGTTGATTTAGGGCTTCCTAAAGTGACAGGCTGCATGTCTTCTTTTTGGGAAAGATTCATCTCACCGAGGTTGGTTAATAAGGTACACACCTTCCCTATGCTTTTGTACCTTCAAATACATTTCATGGACTATTTGATTCTACTTTCAGAAGGATGTGTGAGACCATCTATGAAACCATCCCTTGCAATTCCTCTCATGCCCGTGCTCACCAGCTTACCAACATACGCACCAAGCCTCTTCTAGTAAACAGGGCAAATGGCCACCACTGGCATTTTTGATTCTCCCATGGGAAGGGGCAGTTTTAGAATTCAGTCAAACAGGTGCCCTGTCAGACAGGTTTACCTGCTTAGTCTGAATATTTCAGTTGGTGGTACAATCAGAGAGCATGCCAGCCACAACATATATGACTGGCCAAGGCACACAGGCTACTTAAGAGATGAACATGGTTCTTCTGTGAATTAGTTCTCTGTAACCTGTCAGGGGCTGGCACTGGTGTGAACTATGATCGGCTTGTTGAAGACCTTCATGTTATTAGAGCCTTTTCTTTGGAAATAAACCATTGATACCTTTGTCCTCAAGGCCTATTTTCATGAAAGATTCTCTCCTTTTACCTGCCTCCTCCAAATTCTTCTAGAATTCAGTAAATATCATGATTTCTGGCATCTGATTCTTTCTAAAGATGTTTAAACTTTTAATATAATTAGCTCATTTTTCAACATCCCTTTCCTCCTTCTAAACCCTTCCATATGTCCTTCCTAGCTGTCTTTCAAATTTATGATCTGTTTTTCATTAATTGCCTTTACATACATATATGTATTTACAAATACATTTCTAAATGCTCAGTCTGTATAGTTACTTTTATGTATGTTTTCAGGGCTGGTCATTTGTTGCTAGATATTGATTGGTTTATTCTTCCCTGGGGAAGACTATCTCTCCTGTACCCTTAGTTGCCTAGCATCCAATTCATTTAAATACTCTCCTGAATTTTCCCATAGATGCAAACTGTTTATACACTTTCCCTTTTTGAAAACGTAAAGTCACCTTTCTTTGCAAATTATTTTTTTCACTTAATATAGTTAGCTACATTTTCAATGTCAGTGTCTACAAAGTCACTCTTACAGGCTACCTAGTGTTCTAATGCTTGCTTGTAATAAATTAACAATCCCTCAGTGTTGGGTATTGGGTAAATTTCAGTATCTTGAGCTATAGTGATCATCTCTCATCACTATGTTTAAATATTTTTATACTTACTTGATTATCTTTATAGAATACATTCTTAGAAGCAGACTAGTTGACTCAAGAAATATTAAAAAATGTGTGTGTGTGTGTGTGTGTGTGTGTGTGTTCTTGTGCATGTAGTGGGGCATTCAGTGTGTGTTTGTGGAGGCCAAAGGTCCATACCTGGCATCTTTCTTAATCACTTCTCAGCATATTTTCTGATATAGGATCTGTCACTGAACTGATTAGGCTAGGCTGTCGAGTAAGGGCCAGAGATCTGCCTGCTTGTGGACTGCAGACACACTGCTGTACCTGGTCTTTTAGACGGGTGCTGGAGTCTGGAATCAGCCTTTATGTTAGTGAAGCAAACACTCTAACTGAGTTTTCTTATTAGCCCCAGTTTAAAAAATTAAGGCTTTTGAATTATTTTTGTTAAATTATAAAACTGAATAGTTACACAAATTCATACTTCTCCCAATTGTTTTGTCCTGAGACTTTCTACGTTGTCAGGTTCAAAATATCAGCCAACCTTGATATATGGAACTTTCTGTTTCACTGATGTAATTCCTGTCCTTTCAGGGTTTCCTAGTCCTTTCTTGTGATGGTGATTTGGTGTTAATAATTGTCTGGTTTACGTGATGGTGTTTCTTTACCTTAGCAGGGAAAATGTGTTCTACTTCTTGAAACGGGAAGTGTAGTATTGGGATGTGTGACAAGTGTGACATAACCCTTGTTCACTTGAATTCACATAAACGTGTTAAAGAGCAGACTTGAAAGACTCCTTTCTTTCATAGAATGGGACAGCTTGAAAATTTAGAAGAGATTTGAGAAAAGGATGAAAAATAGGTGAAAGACTGCTCACTATAAATAAAACTTTTAAAGAAATCAAATGGAGTAAAAGTTTGAAATGATTGTGAGCCAGAGCAATCTTCAATATACTACTAGAGGTAGAACTTCTTTGGAAAATAATTTGCTTCTATTTTACAAGTTGATAGTGGTCCATCCTATTTTCCAGAGAACAGGTTTCTAGAAAACCTCCCACAAATATTCATGAATATTTCTAGTTTCTGTTCTCATAATGATAAGGAGACTTGAAATGACGTGAATGCCTATCAACAAAATGAGTAAATGAACTTGTCTATGGTAGGAGGAAATCAATGTTATAGTATGGATAAACCTTTTTAAAAATGATGCTGAGATTCAGTTCTAGAAAGCCACATCCACATGATACTATTTTATAGCTCTTTAGAACAAGAACAAAATGGCTAAAGTTATGTACATATGTGATACACTAAATAGTGCAAATTAAGACTGTGATTGTTTTGATAGGCTCATGGAAAGGAGATGGAAGATGCATCAATGTTCATGTGCATGTCCTGAGTTCCACAGGTACTCTTGCAAGATTATGTACCATGCGTGTGAGATAATCATACATTTTATGACTTTAGAAAATTAACACAAAGAATAAAAACCAAAGTCAATGCTAGTGGCAAGGGGGTGGGGTTAAGTCTTAGAAAAAGATGCCAGGTGGTGGTGGCGCATGCCTTTAATCCCAGCATTTGGGAGGCAGAGGCAGGTGGATTTCTGAGTTCGAGGCCAGCTTGGTCTACAGAGTGAGTTCCAGGACAGCCAGGGCTATACAGAGAAACCCTGTCTCGAAAAACAAACAGACAAACAAACAAACAAAAAAGCTTTGTGTTTGCCTTGAAGCCATTTCTTGGCTGTCATATCTGCCAATTTTCTAAATAACCACTCCAATGCTCTTCTCCAAAGTAATTAGTGGAAATGTGTATCAATGGACAAGTGTGCAGGATGGTTTCCCAACATGCTTGGTACCCTCCAGTCCCATAATGATTTCTCCTCTTGTCAAGAGCTATGATTTGGTTGGTCTCTGATATCTTCCTTACCATCCTAACTGACATTATTCCTGGTCTCTATACTAGCTAAATGGGTGGCTCCTGGAAATCATAAAGACAAAGTTGGTTTCTCTCTCTCTCTCTCTCTCTCTCTCTCTCTCTCTCTCTCTCTCTCTCACTCTCTCCCTCCTTCTCCCTCTTTCTCTCTTTACCAAACTATTTCATATCTGATTCTACATGTTTCTTTATAGCCTCAATTCCCACCCTAAGGTCAAGATTTAAGAAGTGGTTTTTTATTTTTATTTTTATTTTGATATCCACTTATCAGAGAGTACATACCATGTATGTTCTTTTGTGATTGGGTTATCTCACTCAGGATGATATTTTCTAGTTCCATTCATTTGCCTAGGAATGTCATTGTTTTTAATAGCTGAGTAGTACTCCATTGTGTAAATCTACCACATTTTCTGTATCCATTACTCTGTTGAAGGACATCTGTGTCTTTCCATCTTCTGGATATTATAAATAAGACTGTTATGAACATAGTGTAGCATATGTCCTTGTTATATGTTGGAGCATCTTTTGAGTATATGCCCAGGAGTGGTATAGCTGGGTCCTCAGGTAGTACTATGTCCAATTTCCTGAGGAACTGCTAAACTGATTTCCAGAGTCATTGTACCAGCTTGCAATCCCACCAGCAAAGGAAGAGTGTTCCTCTTTTTCCTCATCCTTACCAGCATCTGCTGTCACCTGAGTTTTTGATCGTAGCCATTTTGACTGGTGTGAGGTGGAATCTCAGTGTTATTTTGATTTGCTTTTCCCTGATGACTAAGAATATTGGACATTTCTTTAGCTGCTTCTTGGTCATTTGAATTTCCTCAGTTGTGAATTCTCTGCTTAACTCTGTTCCCTATTTTTTAATAGGGTTATTTGGTTCTCTTAAGTCTAACTTCTTGAGTTCTTTGTAGATATTGGATATTAGCCATCTATAGGATGTAAGGTTGGTAAAGATCTTTTCCCAATCTTTTGATTGCTCTTTTGTTCTATTGACCATGTCCTTTGTCTAATTCACAGAACACATGAAGCTCAAGAAGAAAAAAGACCAAAGTATGGGTACTTTGATTCTTCTTAGAAGGGGAAACAAAATATTCACTGGAGGAAATACAGATCCAAATGTGGAGTAGAGACTGAAGGAAAGATCATCCAGAGACCACCCCATCTGGGGATCCATCCTATATACAGTCACCAAGCCCAGCACTATTGTGGATGCCAAGAAATGCTTGCAGACAGGAGCCTGATACAGTTGTCTCCTGAGAGGCTCTGCCAGAGCCTGACAAACACAAAGTTGGATGCTCTCAGCTAACCATTGGACTGAGCTCTGGGTCCCCAATGATGGAGTTAAAGAAAGGACCGAAGGAGCTAAAGAGGTTTGCAGCCCCATAGGAAGAACAACAATATGAGCTAACCAGTCCCCCTAGAGTTCCCAGGGACTAAAACACCAACCAAAGAGTACACATGGAGGGACTCATGGCTCCAGCCACATATATGTAGCAGAGGATGGGCTTGTTGTCTATCAATGAAAGGAGAAGCCCATGGTCCTGTGAAGGCTCGATGCCCCAGTGTAGGGGAATGCCAGGATGGGGAGGTAGGAGTGGGTGTGTGGGTTGGTGAACACCCTCATAGAAGCAGGGGTGGGGATTGGATAGGGAGGTTTGGGGGGGGGGAGACTGGAAAGGGGGTAGCATTTGAAATGTAAATAAGGAAAACATCCCAAAGAAAAGTGGTTTTAAAGAACTTTATTGCAAGGAAGCAAAAGGTTGGAGGGTATTCAGAATTTTGGGACAGACCTTCTGAATAGGCAAATCTTATCAATAGTGTCAGGTCACTTCCTGTTTGTGAATCTAAAATGGTTTGCATTGTTTTGGTGATCTTCTTCCTTGCATGTGCTAGAGCAACTGGAGGCACTTTTGTCCTATAGGGTGGGAGCTTTTGGTAGTGTATTGGTTGGAGGATGAGGGAAGACCAGGCATACCTCTGAGCATCCCATAATGCACAGAGCAACACATAACGAAGAAAGATCTGACTCAAAAGACCATTGCTCTTTGGTTGGAGTTTTAGTCCCTGGGAGCTCTGAGGGTACTAGTTAGTTCATATTGTTGTTTGTCCTAAGGAGCTGCAAATCCTTCAACTCTTTGGGTCCTTTCTCCAGCTCCTTCAGTGGGGACTCTATACTCAGTCCAATTGATGGCTGTGAGCCTCTACTTCTGTATTAGTCAGGTACTGTCAGAGCCTCTCAGGAGATAGCTATCTCAGGCTCCTGTCACCCAGCACTTGTTGGCATCCACAATAGTGTCTAGATTTGATGATTGAATACGGGAAGGATTCTCAGGTGGAGCAGTCTCTGAATTGCTCTTCCTTTAGTCTCTGCTCCATAGTTAGTCTCTCCAACTCCTTCCATGGGTATTTTGTGCCCCCTTTTAAGAAGGAACGAAGTATCCACACTTTGCCAAAGAGTACACATGGGGGTACTCCTGGCTCCAGCAGCATTTGTATAGCAGAGGATGGCCAAATTGGTTATCAATGGGAAGAGAGGACCTTGGCCCTGTGAAGTTTCTATGCACCAGTGTAGGGGAATGCCAGGGCCAGTAAGCAGGAGGGGGTGGGATGGTAAGCAAGGGGAGGGGAGAGGGAACAGGGGTTTGTTTTAGGTTTTCTTTTCTTTCTTTTTTCTTTTTTCTTTTTTCTTTTTTGGAGGGGAACCTGGGAAAGGAGATATTATAAATAAAGAAAATATCTAATAAAAAAATAGGAAAAAAAAGACCATTGCTGCTGAGATGTGGAATTCTAGCTAGGAAGGCTTACCTTTTCATTTGGAGGCAAAGTCCTCCTGGTGCCTCATGACTTGGTACCTGAAGTACTGATAAGTGCTTTCTCTTAAAGACTGGCCTATTGGACAGAATCTGGAAACACCATAGAAGCAGAGGATGGTCAAGCTTGCTGGTATCACACAGACTTGGACTGGTGACTCATGTTCTACAGGTTTTGGTTGACTATCTCACAGCAAAGAACTTTGCTGACTTCTTTTCCGCCAATTGGGCTTGTGTCTTCTGCTGATTTGATTTGGTCTTCCTCAAAACTTCTTATAAAATAGATACATCATAAAATAAAAAAAAACTTAATGAACTGATTGCTAATAAAGTTGGCAATATGACCACCAAGACTAGCTGTGAGGAGCGTATAACTTTCAGGTGAGAAGGGTGTACTGGGGCAGGGGTGGAAGATATTAGCTCTTTCCTAAGCCTTCAGTTCTTGTGGATTTACAGGGTGTTGGTCAGTGAGGGGTCATTCCATTGCATTTTTTATTCCTAGGAGAAGAAATGGAGACTCACAGGAGTTGAACATTTTATCCAAGTTTCATAGCAGGTTTCTGGCAGACCTGAAGCAATAAATTCATCTTTGTGTTCTTCATATAGCTGTTCAGTAAGCTATTTTTTAAGGATCTACCCAGAGCAGTGCCATATTACAAGCTCATGATTTTTACAAGGATGTATGTGATTCTATGTATGTGAGCATGCATGTGTTTATATGTGCTTGGCACTGTGCTGAACGTCAGAAATGAGGATGACTGATATCCCCTGACCTGTTCCTGACCCCCAACAGGAGAAGGTAGGTCCCTATATTCTAGCAAGCTAGCACAACCTGTTCTGTCTTTCTTGTACTTTGTCAAAGCTGTGAATTTAACAGCTATCTTCTATTCTAGCTTTGAGATGACAAGAACTAATTTACTTTTGTTCAAGGAGTACAAAATATTCCTCAGCAATGGTTCTCTATGAACAAGTAAATGTTAAACTACAAAGTCAGGATGGTCATTTTAGGCACAAGTTTTGGGGAGTTGTTTGTGGACAATCCTTGCTTGTGATATGGAGATTATTAAAGCCAAGAATGAAGGCAAATTTGGTCTAAATGGTATAATGTTGAAAACTCAGCAATCCCAGGGGGCTCAAAATTGGGGCAGTTTGCCTGGGGCAAATACTCCCTTATTTGAGCTTTTGTGAGACCTGAGGGCACTGGTGGTGGGCAGCATGATGAATAGCCACTCCCCTTTCACACTGTAATGCTTTTATTGTGGGCGTCATTGATATCCATATTTTCCCCACAAGGACAGTGTCTGAACAATCTTCCCAAAGCTCATTACATGGAAGATGAGATAGCTCATTATCCTGAAAATTCTTCAATAGCTGCTCATAATAAGGGCAGTTAAGTTCAGAGTGTCCACTATTCTTCAAAATCTTCTTACTCTCATTGAAGTCTAATCCAACATTATTTCCACACAGCACTTTTCTCCCTTATCTGGTTTGGGGATGAAGAACATTCAGGGAATTAACACAGATGTCAGATTCAACTTGAGCCGGCTGACTCTGGTTTTTGATGGTTCAGCTCAATAAGAGATCTCTTCTGATGAATTCTTGGGGTTTCCATGTATATAGACCATGAGTCTCTGCTGTATAGACACAACCAAAAGAAAAATAGGATTGAGGCTGGGCAAGGCATGGCTGTCCTCTTTGGAAGCATCTGAAAGAAAAGAAGAAATTGAGAAGGAGCTTACCCTCAAAGTCACCTGTTCTTCCTCAGTCCCAAGGCCATCCAGGAGCACCCCTTTCGGATGCTTATTATTATTTTTTATTTAGATTCTTTTATTTCTTATATTTTGTGTTTTTTCTGCCACCATGTCATGAGCATGCCCTTATCAAGGATTTCTTCCAAATCCTTGATCTGCTGTTGGTCCTCCCCACAGCCCTTTGTGCACGTTTGTATAGATCCAGCTCAGCATCCCAGCCTGTTCTGCAATCCATTGTCAAGTCTCCACTCTTCCTGAAGGCCTCTCAGAGGCAGAGCCAGGGTTAGGAGGGCAGGCAGCATTACTTCCAATTTTCCATGAGAGCATCTGAGAACAGGGAGATGGTGCTGCTTACAGCCAGCATCATAGCCTTTTCACTTTATTACAGCCACACGTGACACTTATTGAGAGCTTATTATGTAGCAGCAAGGTTTATTCAAGCTTTATTTTAGCTAATTCTGCCATCATCCTTTGAGATAGGTGTTATATTATCCTGCTCTTACAGAAATATGAGGCACACAGAGAACAGATAATTTGCTCAAGGTCATTTAGCTAGTCAGGGGAGGGGCTGTGATTTAAGCCAAAGCAGTCTGACCTCCGAGCTGTGGCATGATGTTAAGCTGCCATTTAGTGGAGGAGAACTGGACCAGGTTTAGGTTTATCTCATTTCCACTGTTGGGCTTTGGCCAGCAAATGTTCCATTTTTGAATCTTAGTGGTTTCATTTTTAAATTAAGGACAACTAATGGACAGATGTCATGGTTTCAGAGACTATTCATGAATGCTATTGTTGAACTCTAATCCTTATATAAAGTTAAGATTCTGCTATTCTGGCTCTAGTTTCCTGCTCATGGGTTTGTCCAGTGAATGGCATTTTGCATCCATGTGTGGCAAACATGAAGCCTTATTTGTTTCTGAGATTGCCCTGTGTCATCCATTCTGATCTTGTCCCTGCTTACCATACAAGCAGCACACACATTCATAGTTGCACCAGGTCCTCATTCATACCATGGCTTTCCCTCCACTGAAGCCTGCATTTCCAGACTTTCATCCTTTTGGTAGAATATTCTGCTTTCTTAGCAACCCAGTACAACACGCTTCCATCTTGGTGGGATTCTTGTTGCCCTGACTTGATACTTTTTCATTGGTCATCATGGCCCCTTCCATCTTAGATTTGCTGTTAATGACACAAACATACATCTCTGTTTGCTGAGCTCCCTTGTCTCATCTGCTCTGTCTCCCCTGACTATCTTTCTGTCTCAGGTTCACTCCCAGGTTACTAACTGTAGCTGGAGAAATCCCTCAACTCTGATGGCTTTTCATAGATGAAGACAAGTCTTAGTACCTTCATTTTCTCTTGTGGCTTTTGTGACTTTATTTGCCCTGTGTTCAAGACAATAATTCTGACTTCTTTTCCCTCCCAAACACCAGCAGTCCATCTTACTCTTTCCTTCACTGAAAGGATCTCTTTCTCATTTTTCCTGAGACAAATAGATGACATGGCTGAGAATTACTTCTGTGTGTCACCACGCAGGCCAGCCTACCTGCACAAGAGGGCACTTCTCATCCTTCTAAGTGGGTTCTGCCTGCCTCTGACTCTGCAGAGCACAACCACGTGCTCACTACATGCCAGCCCGTCTTATTATGCTACTAAGCAAGGTACTTTCTGCCTGGGTGTCTTCAGCCCTAGTGTTTCCTTACCTCCAGATCTCTTGAAACAATTACATGGTACTCCTCTATCTAGTTCTGAGCCTGTTTACATTACCTTCTGAGCACAGTTTTCCTGATAACCCTGCCTAAAATAGTGCCTCTTCTTTCATATCACCACTATCTCCTTACCCTGATCTATTGCTAATTTCTATCTGAAAAATAACCATTATTTACTTGTTTACTGATGTTTTTTCCTAGGACAATGTAAGCAACTTGACAGTACGGTACTCAAATCCTTGTCATGTTATTTGTATCTGGCTTAAAACTACCTGTCACATGAGCAAATGCATGCAGAAACAAAAGTCTGATCACATGTATGATCTTAGATAAGTCATTTTATAACTGTTGCCCTTTGTTTTCTATAAGGTAATGCCTGTTCAATTCCTGTTGCTATGATAAAATGGAGCAAAAGCATCCTGGGGAGGAAGGAACAAGCTTTGTTTTATTTTATTGTTGGTTTAAGCGTCTCAATCAGTGGGTCACTGAAGAAAGTCAGGGTAGGAACTCAAATGGTAACAGTAGAAGGATGCTGCTTTTTGGCTTGCTTTCTCTGGCTTTTTCAGCTACCTTGCTTACATAGCCCAGAATCACCCAGTCAGGGATAGCATCACTCACAGTGGCATAGGCTAGCCTACATTAATTAGAAATCAAGACTATGCCCACAGATGTGTCCACAGGTCAGTCTGGTAGCAACAGTCCAATCATTAATTTGAAAATTTTTCTTCTCAAGTATGTCTAGTTCTATGTCGAGTTGACAACAACCAGCACAGGTCGATAGAACGCCCACTGACAGGAAGGGATGTCTGTTCCAGGTTCTGTTCTTCCTGAATAATGAATATCAGACTAATCCTAAGACATTGTCTTTCATCTAGCTATTGGCTTAGTTTGTAGGGTTTTAAAAGTATTTTTATCACTCTCCCTGGGTGAGCAGAGCAAGCCCAAGATGACCCTCACTTGGTTCCATGTGGCCAGGGTGGGTGAAGCATGTTTGGGACAGCCTGTCATTTGGTGCAGGTGGGACAAAGCACACCTGAGATGACCTCAGGTACACAGAAGCCATGATGCTACCAAGGGCCTGTGTAGATCAATGACCCTGCAGCAGTGGGGGTCTGTTACCACCAAAGACCATAAAGATGCTCTGAGCTGATTCTGGAGTTGTGTTGATGTCTAAGGGCTGTGCAGAGATGGCCCTGCCCCTCACCTGTGCAGGCAAGTGACCCCCACTTCTCACTTGGGCAGCGCAGTAGAGCTGGCCCTGGTGGTGTGGGCACCTGTTGATTTGGCCCTAAGAATGTGAGTATGGGAAAGATGGCCTCTCTCCTTACCTGGGCAGTGAGGTTGAGGTAGCCCCACCCTTCATGACCTGCAGCACTCAGGAGATCAGTCTCTGTATATCACCTAGGAGGCACAGTAGATCTGACCCTAGTGGTATAGATTTTGGAAAGCTAGTTCTGAGGGCATGAGAGCTGGTTGAATGATGTGAGCATGAGAGAGTTGTCAGGCTGACCAACTCAGCTTACTATCCAGGCCCAGATACAGTACTTTAAGTTGGCATTGACTCTGTCTATGAAGGGGCTTGTTCTTCATATCTAAAGCTGCAGGATCTCCAAGGCACAAGGCAACAACAGTATATCCAAGAGGAGTCCCAGTGAGGATCCAGTATTGCTAGTGTAGCACAAGCCAGAAACCTCGAATCAGACCAATGACTCACTGCAAAGGTCATTTGCAAGAAAAGCTGTTTGGGTAAAAAGGGTAATTGTGTGGCACACCATGATGTACTATAGCTTTCAATTGGAGATTTTTTTTTCTTTTGGAGGGAGGTTGCAAAGGTGGATACGGAGGAATGTGGAAAATGAGTGGGACTGAGGTACACGATGTGAAATTCACAAAGAATTAATAAAAAGTTAAATATTTTAGTTGATTGATTAATGTGTGAGTGTGTGTGTGTGTGTGTGTGTGTGTGTGTGTGTGTGTGTGTATATCACATGTGGGCTAGTGCCTGTAGGGTCCAAAAGAGGGTTTTGATCCCATGGAGCCGGAGTTACATTCAGTTGTGAGATGCTCACTCCAACATGGATGTTAGAAATGAACTCCTGTCCCCTTAAGAGCAGCAAATGCTCATAAGCACTGAACTCTCCAGATCCTGCTTTGATTTTAATGCCCATGAGCTTCTTGGAGATCCCACCGGCTTCTGCTTGGCTAGAGTTCTACATCATTTGGCTGGGCTGTGCCAACTCAAACAATAGAATATGAATGGAGAATGCTGTGGATATTTGAGACTGTAAGTGCTAAGAGAGTCCAAGGGAATGCTATAAAGGGCCTTGTCCAGGTCGGTATAACTTGAAAAAGTGGCAATTAAACCCATAGCTAGACAGAGGGAGAGTGGGACAGGTGTTGTGCTGGGCTGAACATTCTCTGGGGAGTCCCTTAGGCTGTGTGCCTAGTGACCCCTCTGTTCATCTGCTCTTTGGCTGGATCAGATGATACTACAGAGGGTCTTTTGGGTTGAATCAAGTTGGAGAGGCATTATCCTTGCCTGTCTACTGAGGCCAATCATGGGGTGCATTCTGAATTAAACATAGTAATAATGGTGCCCTGTGTATGTGTGTTTTCAAGAGCCACTGTGCTGGGTTTTATGCTCAGTCTTATTTAACCCATTATTATCCATGGGGATAATCATAGGTCATATCTGTGTACACCAGTCCTGTCTGTGGCCCCACCTAGCCCAGATGCACTAGCCATTTCAGACCTCTGGTCCCTAGGCATTTCTGCTTCCACGACCTGTGTCATTTGATGTGCAAGACCTTCCTTTGCCCACAACAAAGGCAACCCAGGAGTACTAGCTCTAGGAGTGCCTTCAGGTACCCAGAACAGGAGCTAGGAGATGTATTTTGGAATGGTCATTCCAACTTTCTGTGAGGGACAATTCTTCAGATAGTCCTAAACGGTTCTCAGTGGGATCTGTTCTTACCAGGAACAATGGTAACCAGCTTATTGTCCAATATTCTCCCACTTTCTCTGTGACTCTTGCATTGGCTTCCCAAGTACTGTATCTGTATGCATTCCCTTTCCCTGCCATCTGCTTTTAGGGGAACTGAAGCTCTGGCCAGAATTGATTCCTAGTTTATAAAAGAAAACATTACAGACAGGAGAACCAGAAACTAGAGTCTATTTCTTTTCTTTTGAACAGACTGGGTAGGACCCACCTACCTGCTTGCCTGTGAATGGTTACCAGTGTCTTGGGTATAGATTTACTTGTTTTTGAGATATGTAAGAATTTGCCTATATGGACTCCCTGGCAATGGGCAGAGAGCATGCTTATAGAACTCGAGGTGTGACCTGTGTAAGACACACTGCCAAGATATCTGGGCCCACCTGGTTAAAAACAACATGACACATGTTCTAGAAACACCCACTGCAAACCCTGAGCAGACATGATCTGACAGGCTGAGTCTGCCCTAGATGTATCCTACACCGAGTCCCACACAGGCACAGGTGCAGCGATCATCTTTCCCAGGCTCTCTGTATCACCTCAGATATGTGGGCTATGTGTGGGTTGTAGCATGTCCTTTTAGAAGCACCCTTCAGTCCATAGTATTGGAGGGACAAAAGCTCTGCGCCGTGGTGGGGATGGTGGAAGTCAAATTAGGTATTTAGAAATAAATAAAGAATGAGGTGGTGTTTGAGGAGGAAGTATTGGCAGAAGGGGTAGGGAACTATACTTTCTAGATCCTAAGGTAATTTTTGGGTCTAATACCTTCCTTAGTAGTATTCTGGAGTCCTAGTAATTGCAGTACTTATGCAGAAGGCAGGGCCTGCCAAACCAAGAACACCTAGTGAGAGGGTTAGACTCTGCCATAAAACTGTGATAATGATCTGTTACTCATTCTGATCTGTTGCTGTTCTGAGAGCAAATTGGGATTACAACAGCTGCAAGGTCCTGGGTGGTACCTGACTCAGCAACAGCACAACATGGCCTTCTGTCTCCTGCCTTCCTACATGCTGTGGAATGGCAAATGACTTAGAAAAGGGTTCCCATACCTCCTTGAACTTCAGAAGGAAAACAGTTCTGTAGAAAAAAATATATGGCTCAACAAAATGATGAAGACAACTCAGGATTTGAAATAAAAAGTTCAGAAAAGAGAAAGAAATACTAAAGAGAATTATTTAAAGAGAACTCAAGCTTCAATGAAGATAGAATTGAGAAACTCAGTATCACAACTAGGAAACTCAAGAGAGAGCCGTAGCAGTTGGAGGACTCAACGAGATGATCAAATACCAGTACCCAAACATAAAGGAGGGGAGCTAGACCAAACAAACAAAGAATATAAAAAGAAATTTAAAAAGCACAAGAAAGGAACATGTAGAGACTTCAGATACCACGACTATACTACATCTGAGTTATAGACATACATACATCTCTGGTCAATGACATAGTTCAGATCTTCAACAAGAAAGAAGGAAACTACCCCAAACTAAGGAAAGCCATGCACATACAATTACACGAAGCACACAGAGTCCCTAATAGACAAGAAAGAACAGAAAAGAAACTGACATGGCATATCAGAGTTAAAACACTAAATATAGAGAACAAAGAAAAAGTATTAAAAGTCACAAGAGAAAAAAAATGTAAGTCACATATAGAGGAAACGACACCAGAAAACAGCTATTTCTGGAAGAAACCCAGAAGAGTCTGGAACAATTCACGCTGTTCTGAGAGCCTATGACTGCCCACCTAGATTACTGGACCCAGAAAAAAAAAGATATAGCGGATGGATAAAGAAAAACTTTCAATGATACAGTTTAAAAAATAGCCCTAAGGAGCATATTGAAAGCAATGCTCTGAACTGAAGGAGGAGGAGGCATGACCAGGAGGCTCTAGAAAGCAAACAAGTGACACTATAATTAGCAAAATACAAAGCATGACAAAAACAAAGACAATAAAAATCAACTCAACCCCAAACACCAAATGACTATAATCAGCACACACACACACACACACACACACACACACACACACACACACACACACAAATACATTCCTTTAAATAACTTTAAATATTTATAGCCCTAATTTTTCATTCAAAGGATAAGCCATCTGAATAGAATAAAGAAACAAAATCTAAAATTCAAGCCCAGTGGCACATGTCTTTAATCTCAGCTTGGGAGGCAGAGGCCAGCTTGGTCTGTACACTGAGTTCCAGGACAGCCAGAGCTATACAGTGAGACCCTATCTCAAAAACAAAACAAAACACAAAACTAACAAATAAACAAACCCCACCAAAACCCTAAGTCCCCTCACCCACAATAAAACAAAAGAAATCAACCCCATCAGTCTATAGTTTATAAAAAAACCCTCATCTTAGATTTAAAATTAAGTACCAGTTACAGTAAAAGAGTGAAAAACTGTACTCTAAGCAAATGGGATCAGGAAGCAGACATCCATTGCCATCATAATCTCTGACAATGTAGATTTCAAACTAAAACTAATCAGAAGAGACACACAGGCATGTTACCCTAGTTAAAGGAAAGATCAATCAAGAAAAGATTACAATACTGAATGTATGTGCACCAAACTCCATTGCGACAAATTCCATAGAAAAGCAAACTATTGGAATTAAAGGCATAGGTTAATACCCTTCCAATAATAATAATAATAGGTGCCATCAGTGTCTCATTTTTACCAATAGAATTTTTTGGATAAAAGTAGACAGAAAAACTTGGTAACTAAATAACATCTTATATCAAATAACCCTACACATATTTACAGAATATTCCACACAATAAAGAATATATATTCTACTTAGCAGCTAATGAACATTTCTCTATTTTGTCCCCATCTGGAGACACAAATCAAATCTTAACAAATTCAGAAATACTGAAACAATTCCATGTATCTTATCTGGCCATTATACAATAAAACTTAAAATTAACAGCAAACAAATCTCTGGTAACTAGAAATTTCATGTAGATTAAATCAGTCATTGTTGAATGACTGGTCAAAGAAGAAATTAAAAAAGAGAATTTTTAAAAATTCCTGGAACTAGATGAAAATAAAACACAAAACAAAACCTCTGGGAAACATTATAAGCAATTTTAAGAGGAAAATTTATAGGCCTCAGCACCTACATTAAAAAAATGAGAAAGATCACAATTAAATGACTTAATGGTGCAACTCAACAATTAGGAAAAAGAGGAACAAACTAAAGCCAAATCCAGTAGATGGAAAGAAATAATAAAAATCAAGGAGAAATCAATGAAATAGAAACTAAGAAAACAACACTAAAAATCATTTCATCTAATATCTGATTCTTTGAGAGGATAAGATCAACAGACCCTTGGCTTAATTAACCAAAAGAAAAAAAGAGAGGACCTAAATAAGTAGAGCCAGGACGGAACAGAAACACATTTTAACAGATACCAAAGAAATTCAGAATATTATAAGGTAATACTTTGAAAACGTGTACTTCTTAAAGTTGAAAAATCTAAAAGAAACATGAATTTCAGATTCATATAAATGACCAAAGTTAAGCCAAAAATTGATCAACAACCTAAGCAGAGCCATAACAAACGAGGAGGTTGAAAAAGAAGCCTTCCAGAATAAAGGGGCAGGCAAATAGTTACAGCAGAATTCTAACAAATCTTTCAAAGATTTACAACAAATATTTTACAAATTATTATTAAAAAAGAAAAAGAAACAGAAGGAGCCTCCAAAACTCCTCCACCAAGCTAGTATTTCTCTAATATCAAAACCAGACAAACACACAACAATGACAACCAAAATCATAGAACTATACACACTTGGTGAGCATATATGCAAAAATTTCAATAATACACTTGAAAATCAAATACAGTCACATATCAAAAGATCATCCATCATGGTCAAATTGGCTTTATCCTAGAACTAGAGGGATTGTTCAATATATATATATATAGGTTAATAAGTGTAATGAACTATATAAATAGAATTAATAACAAAAATCACATGCTCATTTCAATAGATACAGAAGAAGTTTTTGATGAAATTTAGCATACTTTTATGATAAAAGTTCTAGAGAGAGTAAGAATGGGGAGCATGAAGCAACATAATAAAAGCAATATAATATAGAAACTTAGAGCCAACATGAACCTAAATAAAGAAAAACTTAAAGCAATCCTATTAAAATGAGTAAGAGACAGAGGTGTCCACTAGTCACATTCTTTTTAAATATAGAATTTGAAGCATCATAGCTAGAAAAATAAGGCAAGAGAAGAACATTAGAGGGACATGAAGAAGATAAAAAGAAAAATTATCTCTTTTTTGCAGATGATAAGGTGTTATACATAAGAGTTTCTAAGAAGTTCATCAGAAAACATGTAGAACAATACACAGTTTCAGCAAGATGGTAGGATATAAGCCAACATACAAAAATCAGTAGCCATTCTCTATACCACCAACAAACAAGCTGAGAAAGAAGTCACGGACACTTCCATTTACACAGTATCAAAGACTATAAAATATCTTGAGGTAAACATAGTCAAGGAGGAATGACCTCTACACTGGAAACTTCAAATCTCTGAAGAAAGAAATTCAGGAAGATATTAGAAAATGGGAAGATTCCCCATGTTCATGAATCAGTAGAGATGATTTTGTAAAAATGAGCATTCTATCAAAAGTGTTTATAGAGTCAATGTAATTCCAATCAATATACCCACAACATTCTTCACAGAAATAAGGAAATCCTAAATTCACATAGAACTCTAAAAGATTCTGGATTGTGAAAAGAATCCTAAGCATGAAGGACAGAACTGGAGGCATTACATTCCAGATTCCAAAATACATTTCAGAACTATAATAATAAAAAAGCATATGCTACTGGTACAAAAACAGACACATAGACCAATGTAACCAAGTAGATTACAGGCATCTGCCATTTGACAGAGAAGCCAAAAACGCACACTGGAGAAATGACAGAATCTTCAAGAAATGGTGTTGGGGAAAACTGGATATACATATGCAGAAGAATGAAATTAGAGCCGTATCTAGCACAATGCATAGAAACTAACTCCAAGTCGATCAAAGACCTCAATTTGAAACCCAAAATGCTAAAATTTCTAGAAGAAAATATAGTCAATGACCTAAACATAACAAGTGTAGGAAAAGACTTTCTGAACAGGACTCTGTTTGCTCAGGAGTTAAGGTCAACATTTGACAAGTGTGACCTCACAAAACTAAAAACCTAAGAAATACTCAGTTTAGTGAAGAAAAACTCTACCAAGTGGGAGAGAATTGTTGTCAGTTATACATCATAGTTTACATATGAAGCTCGGCTGCTTGGGCTGGCAGTGGGGCCCACTAGAGCCATAGACTATCTACCAAAAGTCAAGGAACAGTCCTGAGAAACTGTTGAGTTATTGGTTAGGGCATAAAAGCAGCTTTCAACAGAATGTAGAACATTGTTGTTGTTCTTGGTTGCCCCTCAGAGGGTGGAGGTAAGATTCTCTTGTTGAAGACACCATTCACTTAGGACACAGGACTTGGGAGATTTCAGGTTAGCTGGATCTAACCTCAAAGCTTCCTTCCTGTGATCTAGTTTTTAATATCAGAAATTACTATGCAAGCTACCAAGGGAAGGAAGCAATCTGTAGTCCTACCTAGTTGTGATGCCTATGAATCCAAACAATGACCAGCATAGCAAGATACCCCTAAAGATGCAATAGTGCTACTCATTTATTGGTAGTAACAGCTATCTAATTGGGCTTAGGGTCTGCCCATTCAACAGGAGGGAACTTATGCCTGTCACTAGAAACCCTGCCAGCTACATGAAACTCATGAGGTTGTGGATATAAGAGGACCCATTACTGTCACTTCACTAGACTGGCATTCTAAAACGTACCCCTATACCCACAGGTACGAATAACTTTTACTGCCAACCAAAGAAGTATCCCTCACAGCAAGCAGAGACCATTAGAGAGACCCACCAGTGGTCATGATGCCGATCAATGGGTCATGGGGATCTCAGCCCCAACACATTAATTTATAATACAACTTATACTCAAGGTTCAGAAATCATAAAGGAAGGAGGAAGATTCAAAGAGTCAAAGGGCCAGGCACTCTACTGCAAGAACATTTCTCTTAAAAAATGAGAGAGAAGTTGTACCCCTGATGCATAAGCATGACTGTCGAAACCATTTTCAATAGACACACTAACACAGAAGAAGGAAATCTCAAGAGGTCCTATCCTAGACATGGAGCTATAGGCAACTGAAGATGGTGGAGAGATGTGAGAATTAGTCTTCTCCAGGGATGAGTCCCATAATTGATTATCCAATACAAAGCGATCAGTCCCTGAAATGATATATATACACAAGCAACAAAAATCAGCAAGTTGTATTTATATATTTGTACATATATGTGTGAGCATACCTGTGTAATAAATTGGTGGTATTTAAATATTATTGATATATGTAGAGATAATATAATAAAACATAATATATAAGAGTAAAACAATAATCCTCAAAGAGGGCATCAATTTGAGAGGGAATAAAGGGTTGGAGGGGGGATACATGGGAGGGTATGGAGGTAAGAAAGAAGAAGTGATGTAATTATATTTTATTTTTAAAATATCTTTTTAAAAGGCATTACATTAGGGAGTTCAATAAATGGTGATTATTTGCCAGTGCCTTGACAGTCTAATTTAGTAGGTACATTTTATTCAGCAACACCAGCAGATTTAATCTAGTCTTTCTGAACAATCTCATGGAGTCTTAGTATTTAGGAATGCCAGCACCTACAGAGCAATAAAGGCCTATATTCTCAGACCTACATCTATGCTGTTTTGGGTGATGGTTAATTGCATACATCAATCTGAGTGGAGTAAGAAATGCCTAGCTATGTAGTCAAATCTTACTGATAAGTGTTTTTATGAGTCTGTTTCTAGAAGAAGTTGGGATTGGAATCGAGATCCAGTAAGAGAAAAAGCATCCTCAGAAATATGAATGGCATTATCTTAGTTAGGATTACTACTGATGTGATAAAGCACCCGTGACCAAAGCCACCTGGGAAGGAAAGGGTTTATTTGGTCTGCACTTCCACAGCACTGTTCATCATTGAAGAAAGTCAGGACAGCGCTCAAACAGAGCAGGAGTTCAGAGGTGGGAGGTGATGGCCATGGCAGAGTGGTGCTTATTAGCTTGTTCAGTCTGCTTTCTTATAAATCCCAGGACCACCAGCCCAGGGGTGGCCCCACCCATAATGGGCTGGGCCTTCCCACATCAATTACTAAATTTTCTTAATGGACTTGCCTACAGCCTGATTTTATGGAGACATTTTCTCAGTTGAAGTTCTCTCCTCTCAGATGAACTTAGTTTGTGTCAAGTTGACATAAAATCATCCAGCATTGGCATTCTCCAGTCAGTGGAGGGAATGCAAATTCACTTTATTTTCTTGAGCTGAGTCAGGTATTTTCTCCTTCCCTAGGCATCAGTGTGTCTGGTCCTTGGGCCTTTACACTCCCAGTAGATTATACTCTGGGCTTCTCTCAATCTACAGCTTGAGTATGGCATGTTGTGGACTCCTTGGCTTTCATAATTACATGAACCAATTCCTATAACAAATCTCCTCTTATATATGTGCAGAGACTGGAAGTATTCCTCAAAGGCCCATGGTTTTCAAGGCTTAGTTGTTGGCCTATGATGCTGCAGGATGGGGTGGAAGGAGGTAGGTCACTGGGATATCCTAGATGCAGTTATTGGGACCCTGACCTAATCTGATTTTCTCTTCATTTTCTGGTTGCTGTAAGTTAAATAGGCTTCTTCTACTACATGCTTCCACTATGCTATGCTAAGCCTACTACAGGACCAGATCAACAGGCTCAAGTGGCCATGGGCTGGAACTTCTAAAATGTTGAGCCAAAAATAAACCTTTCCCCTTTGCAAGTTCATTGTTTTAGGTATTTTGCCACAATGATGGAAAGTTGAAAAAGTTCAAGTGGTGTGTGTGGTGTGTGTGTGTGTGTGTGTGTGTGTGTGTGTGTGTGTGTGTATGTGTGGTGTGTGTGTGTGTGTGTGTGTGTGTGTGTGATATTCTGTTGTTTCTAACTCTCTAGAGAATCCTGATACACATACACAACTCTCTTCAGAATGTCACCAATGACAAAGTTTTCTTCAGCAAATCTTGAGCAATAAGAAAAGATGATTACTCAGAGACTCTCACCACAGAATGGCGTCTTCCATGGATACAGGTGGACGTTCTCAGCATCTTTTCAAAGGAACTCTGCTACCTTGAAAGTAATTTTCTTTTCACCTAAAAAGGGGCAGAACATTTTCTTCCAACCTTGATTTTATGTTTATTTCTTAACAACTCAAGTGTAGTGCTCCTGTGTATTTCACACTTTTCATGTGTTTGTTTGTTAGGGGGGTGTGTCTCTCTGTATATGTGTGTGTATATGTATATGCGTGTATATATGTGTGTATACATATATGATATGTGTGTGTATGTATGTTTATGCGTGTGCGCGCGCATGTATGTAGGCCAGAGACAACTTTTGGAAGTTGTTTGAACTCAGATTATCAGGTTTGGTGGCAAATGTCTTTATTCACTGTGCCAAAGGTTGTACAGCTGCCCCTGACTTGACCACACACATGGGGAATCTTAGCTGAAGTTGAGCATACTTGTAAGGAATTGAAGATTTGCTTCCCTTTCCTATCTGAGCAAACGAGTGTCACATATAGCTTCTGGAGTCCAGTTGGCATCTTGAACCACAGAGTGCTGTGTGGCAGGCTCTTGATAACCATTCTAGGTCAGGAGAACCATGGAGACCTTCTCAGCAGGCCTGCTGCCTGGCAACCTATGCTGAGAGTTTCACTTCAGCCTTTCCAGCCCAGCCTAGCCCAGCCCAGCCCAGCCCAGCCCAGCCCAGCTCAGCCCAGCCCAGCCCCACCCTGTCTCTGTCTCTCTCCCTCACTCTCTCCTTTCTCTGTGTTTCATATCTGCATTTTTTTTCAGTCTCTACAATGGAAACATCTGTCTTAAATCTGGAAGACTAGTCCAAATGTTTACTCGGCTTATTTAATAGGAAGAATAATGATAACTGCTTCTGTTTGTTTTGCTAAGTGATCCCCAGGCAAGAGGAAAGAAAATCCATTGCCCAGAGTGAAACTACAATCACCCTAAATCTGTATTCATAAAGAAGAGGAAGAGACTAATATTGCAATTGTAGCAATGATTGCTCAGTATCAAGTTCCGCTCTACATTCTCATCAGGGTTAATGTTGCAGACCAAGGGCTGAAGAGGGGAACATCCTTGGAGTCTGGGTGAGGTAGGGACAGCTCCATTACTGTATGGAGCCATGTGAGTTTTTAAAACAGCAGTATTGGTGTATGATTGACACATCATTTAAACTATATGTAAAAAGTGTACACTTTAATGAATTTTGTTAAATACATATGCTTGGGAAACAATTCCCATGATAATGAGCATATCTAGTACCTAGAATATTCTTGTGTCTGTCATCTTTCACTCCAGGCTCTCCATCTGCAAGCAGCCACTGATCTGCTGTGGCCATAAATACAGTTGCTTTATCCAGAGCTTTACGTAAGTAGATCCATGCAGTGTGTCATGTGTTCTTTATAACTGACCTCTTCCATCCAGAATACTCTTGATTCATCATGCTGTTGGACATATTAATACTTCTTACCTTTTACTGCTGAAGGATATTAATTATATGCATGTAATACAGTTTATTTAGCTAATCTTCTAATTTTTGTTGTTGTTAGTTTTGAGACAGGATCTTATTATGCAGCTTTGGCTATTCTACAACCAAGATCTTCTTGCCTTTGGGGTGGGAAGCAGAAAGAATCCATCACCCCTACCGCATTCCTTCCCTGATAGGTATTTGGAACATTTCCAGTTTGGACAAGGTAATAAAGTTTCTAGAAAATTTGTACACAAGTCTTTGTGTGGGTAATCTATATTCTCCTTTCGATTGGATAAATAGCTTGGAGTAGAGCATGGAGCCATGTGGCTTTTAAGAAGCGTGAGGGATGATTGGAAAGAATCTAGGTCTGGCAGTCAGAAAATTGTGTTTAATCTTAATTTTCCTAGTTACTAGCTGTGTTACCTTAGGCAAAGCACTTTACAACTCTGAGTCTCGAATTTCCTTGTCTGCCAAATGAGATGAAAATTGATCTCCTTTTCACACACAAGAGCAGACGACCGTGGGAAGTAACCCAGGAGGATGCTGCCAACTTTAAAGGCTTCATAGAGCACTTTGGAGCCATTATCAAGAATAAGCTCCCAGAGGGAATACATTTCTGCATTAGTTCTTGCTTTGCCAAGAGATGGAAGTGTCCAAAGCTTTTGCAGGTGAAGAATTGCATTCAGTCTTTACTTGTTGCCTGTGGTTCCTAAGTTGCTGCAGTTTTTCTCTCCCTGATGCCCTGTCCTCTCCATCTCCTTTGATGGTCCCTCAAAGAAGACAGGCCCATTCAGCGAGACTGAACTATTAGAATGAAGTTCTGATACAATGAAGTACCATTGAGTTTCCTCGCCTGACTTTGGTTCATAAATTCAAGGCGGAAGGGAATCAGAAGGGCAGTGTCAGAGCTGAGAGGCTGGAACAACTTTGTGGGCCTAAATTTCTACAAGGAAAAAGACATTGTGAAAGGGTCCTCATTTAGATAGGCTTGCCTCTCAGGTGCTTGTTCTCCTGGGAGGCATTACCCATGGAGGGTAGCATCTCTGACATGGGATGCGCTGTGTTCACACCCAAGTTGTGCTGTGTACTGACTGCTTTACCCAACAGACCCTGCTTTGTCCACTGTGAAATACAAGTAAATGATAATGTTTACAGGACAGATTAGTTCTTGTGTAACTGTGACCATGATTCCTAACAGAAACAACCTGTAGGAGGACAATTTTACTTTGATTCATGATTTCAGAGGGCTTGTTCCATTATGGTGGAAGAATGTATGATGGAGCTGTTAAGATCAGAGTGACCAGATCTAGGGCAGATGCTGTCCACATCATGCTGGTCTGGGAAGCAGAGAGTGAAGCAGGAACCAGGGACCAGACTTAACATTCAAAGGCCTACTCCTTTAGCTTTTACCTCTTCCTGGTTTCACTGGCTGGCAAACAACCCTCAGACTATGAGTCCATGGCAGACATGTGAGATTGAAGCAATACGATTCATCCAAATATCCCAAGGATCACATAAAGAAAGGAACTTAATTTGCTTTGGAAGTACACAGTTTTGCTATTTCTTTATAGGTATCTTCTCAAGGCTGCACGAAAGGCCTTAGGATGGATGGGATGGCACAGCTCTCCCTTGTCAGGATGTTTTCTCTACATTGAAAGTCTCTACTGCTAGCTACTCTCTTGATTCATCAACTTCTACATAGCAGTACACCTATCTCGGCTTGTCATCCCTGAATACTCAGTGTCTAAATCAGAGCACTTTCCTAGAGAAGTTTCAGTCCATGAGAACAGAGTGGATCTGGGGAAGGCGGTTGAGAATGGTGAGCCCAGGGCTTTCTCCTTATCTGCCACGCCTGGTCAGGGCGGAAGGTGAGAAGCTTTTTTTCAGCAGTCCATTGAAAATCCACTCTTCTTCTGCTTTCAGCAGTTCACTGTGACTTCCTTCCCAAGTCGTCTGTCTGCACGAGTGAAGCAACAGGGGTGTCCTGTGCAGTTAGATAGGGAATGTTTCCTGTTATCTCCTTCAGTCTCATGGTTTTTTTCTGTGAACAAGTGAAAGAAGAGATGGTGTTCTGTCCATTATACAGACAGGAAAATTAGAGTCTCTTTAAAAGGGGTTGTTTGTTTGTTTATTTGTTTTATTCTTTCTTTCTTTCCAAGATCATAAATTTAATGATAAAACTAAGTATTAAGTTGCTGAGAATTCCAGGTTTTGGGGATTTGAGGACTCAGAGGTTTTGTTCACAAGGTTCTGGGTGTCCTAGAGAGGAAGGTGTTCCTACTGTCGGCAAAACTGGGAGGAGATAGCATCCTTTCCCTCGGAGACCTTAGGAAGCCAGAGTTCTATTAGAGTCTGTATCCTGCTTACTTAGCGCAGGACCTTCAAACCACTAGGATAAATGGAGGATATAATTTAGTCAAGAACATAGCTGCCATTCAGTTTCCTGGGGATGTGTATGACATGGGGATTATGAGTTTTATTACCCCAATCCCCACCATTCTGTAGGGGCAGCTGAACTGTTTTCCGCCCCTGCTTTGTTCTGTAGAGTGCTCCCTTTTCTTGTTACTGAAACCAAGAGCACAGAATCACAACTTCTCCCAGTTTTTGTCTGTAGCACAGAAAGGCAGATGGGATTTTTGCAGAGCAACATTTTTAGCTTTTTTTCTAAGGAAACTTGGGCATGAGGACATGGGTGACTCACTCAAGGTCATGCAGACAGTTGGTGAAACTCAGCTCTCTATTTATTCTCTGTGCTGTCAGGAGTGGTGTACATCTCCCCACTAAACTTATAGAGAATCAGACCTACTTGAAGTAAAAACCTTATACTGCCTACTTGCCCAGGTCCCTCTCTGGTGGTTGGAGGTGTGATGGTTGGGAGGAAAGCTACAGGTAGGAAATAATATCTTGCCTGATTCCTTGAAAAAGAGCCACAAAAGCACTAGAATGTGGTGGCTTCTTCTCTGAAAATGTGATCCACTGCCATGCAAATCCATGTATTTATATTTTCATACCTTTAGCTCACCTTTGGGCTTCTGGCTTACAGTTCTACTAACTTTCTGGAACATAGAAATAGTACCAAGAAGTAGGTTTCCAGAGTTAGGCACAGTGATTGGGAATAAAGAAATGGGCTAGCCAAGCAACTAATTAGGAAGTAGATAGCATTCATAACTGGATTCTATTTTACACCGTGACATCCCCTTTCCTGTTTTTATATTTTCTGAGCACCAAGATCTTGACCACTCACGTGCCTCACCTTCTGAAAACTCCTTCAAGCAGGGCACTTAGAATATATGCTATACAACAAAAGTCTTATCCTTTGACTCAATCTGTTGCTGGGGAATCAATAAGGTCTATTCCAAAGGACAAATATCTGAAGAGGTAGAGGCTTCAAAGGCTTTATGATGCTGCCTCTTGTTCTAACTTAGCCAGAACTCTTGGAATCACTACTACCAGCTGGGTATCAGGCAAGTGCCCATAAGGCTCACCCTGCCTCCCATCACATACACTAAAAGAGCCTTGTGACTCCAGAAGAAGCCAACATCTATGCACGGCTCCTGCCTAGCAGCCTCTCTCGGTCCTAATATTCCCAGCACAAGAGGAGCTCTTGAAATTTTACCATGTTCCCATGACCTCCTACCCCAATATCCCTGTGGTGGTTAATCTTCATTGTCAACTTTATTAGATTTGAAATCACCCAGGAGACACAGCTCGGCCTGCGAATTCGAGGGACTTACACTGATCACAGACGATCCACCTTGAGTGTGAGTATCACTTTTGTTTGGGTCCCAGAATGAGAAAGAAAGGAAAAGGCAGGCAGATGGATGAACACTAACACGCATCTCTGCTTCCTGATTGTAGAGGCAGTGGACCAGATGTCTCAGACATCTTGCTATCACTACATTCCTGTCCTGATAAACTGTATCTCCTCACACCGTGAGCCAAAGCAAGCTCTTCTTCCCCAAGTTGCCTTTGTGAGCAATTTTGCCACAGCAGGTAGATAAATAATTAATAGAATGCATCTTCTTGAAAAGAGAAAACACAAACAACATCATTCATTTGTTCACATGTACATAGTCACTTCTTTCCCACAGACTTTGCCTCCATGGCACCCTGAATGTACTGAGAATTGGCTGTAGATTTAGCCCAGAGTTCAAAGAGAGGCCCATATGATACATGCCTTAATACTCAAAAGTTGTAGATTAAGCTAAGGGATTCTTACATAAAATATATCTATTTTCCTGTCTTGATGATTATACTTTCTTAATGACAAAATCTACAAATGCGCAAAGCTATTTATTCTTTTTACATACCTAAAAGTTGACATAAAAACCAAAGATGACAGAATTTAATTGTTCCTGGGAAGATCTGAATCATGTTTATAGTTGGTGATGTTTACTTGAATAATAAAATGAAGGTATCTATGTATTTTATTCTCTTACTTTAATTTCAACAAAAATCATTGATTATGACAACCAAAAGTTTTGCATATTTGGTTTTCTGTTGACAGTAGTGATCTAAGAAATAAAAACTATAACTGTAATAAATACATAACAATGAATATGTTTTCTGAAAAATGATGAATGGTAAATATAGCATATAAGTTAAAATTATATTTATATATACCTTTGACAAGTTCTTTTTCTTCTAAATATTTCAGACTATTATAGCGAAGAACAAAATATAAACTGTAATTAATCATATGAACACTTTTGCTTGGAGTTATGTAAATAAAGGTGACATTTTAAGTTTGTGAAAATATAATTAAATCATGTTTTTGAGAAACTAAAATTGTTCTAGTTTTAGCACCTAAAGTCTACCTACTTGCTATGGTAAATCTTCCCAGCATGCTTCATGAACACTGCACCTAGATTTACATACATACATAAATTTAAAGGTAAAGGTACTGTGATATTGCAAAATGTTCCCCAGTCACTCTATACAACTGCTGTAAATGCCATATTTATTTGTGAGTGCCTCCAAAATTATGAATTGGGACACAAATAAAAGCATAAAAAATGCTTGGTGCTTGTGGGAAGCCAGCATTGTGCAAGAATCGATTGAGTTTCAGCTATCTGAAGAGAACTTGACACAATAACTCATATGTTTACCATTTTAGGTAAGCAGTTTTAATGCTTTGTTTCTCCATGTTGCAAAACAGCATCAGGATCAATGTCAGCAGCAGCAGCAGCAGCAGCAGCAGCAGCAATCTTGACAGCAGGATAGCTCATGAATGTTCATGGCATTCAAACACAGGTACTTTTCATGAGAATTTTGGGTGAAATTGTCCTGACCAACTGCTGGAGTTATCTGTAAGTTTGGGGAGCTCTGAGGATATAGCATTAATGATCTGTGGAGACATTGTCCTCAGATGTGGAGATATGGAGAGATTGTCCTCAGAATCTGAGAAGTACAAACCAGAGTGTAATGTGTAGGGTGGTAGTTCTTCTGTGGCAATTGTGAATCCTGGATTTGGAACTGCCATGTTTTCTTTGATACATGCCATTTTATCTTATGAAAGACAAGTAGGATTCTAGGTCAAGTCCTTTTTACCTAGCTTTTGTGTGATTTTTCCCAGTAGACACATAAACAAATGCCTACCCATCCTATATAAGACACCAACCACAGACCAAAGAAATAGTCCACCTAAGTCTAGCTCAGAGAGCCAGTGACTTTATTGAGATTGCTTGTTACAATGAAAGAGATGGGTTCCTCAGAAGAGGATGGATGACCCAAAGCAACTTTATTGCCATAAATACCACCCCATCATGGGACGAGTCATGAAAGCTACATCCTTTAAGCTCCCTGAATGACTTACAGTTAGCTCTGGCAGCTGGTCAGACAGTCTTCTCTCCATAGTAATTGCTTGCCTCTTGTAAAACTTTAGGGAGTTTTTGTGAATCTAGTAAGCTTTCCCGTATTGGGCTAAGTTTTGTTTTTTTGGGAGACCCTTGAGTTTCCTTCTTTCCAATAGGAAGGATGTCTCAAGTTAGAGGATATTACTATGCAATACTAGATTTAGGAAGATATATAAAAGAAGTACACTCACAGTGTTCCAGAGAAATGTAACCAAGAGGATTTATCAATCTGTCAATCCTTATTTGTCTATCTATCTATCTATCTATCTATCTATCTATCTATCTATCTATCT
>JADRCD010210632.1:0-45114 GCA_019843815.1 Montemys delectorum
CCTCCTCCTCTTCCTCCTCCTCCTCCCTCCTCCTCCTCCTCCTCCTCTTCTATATAGTCCTGGCTGTTCAGGAGCTACGTAGAAGAGGCTGGCTCATAGAGATCCACCTGCCTCCCAAGTGCTAGAATGAAAGACATGCCCCAGCACAGCCAGCTTGAACATATTTCTAATATGTTTTTAAAAATCTTGTGTGCTAATTCTATTCTCCTTCTGTTCCTCCCTTTCGTGCATGCTTGTGTGTATATATCTGTGTTTGGGTGTCTATGTTTCCACTGCCCAAATTTTGTCTGAGTATTGGGTCACACTGTACTGTTTCTGCCCATCTGTTCGGTATAGACTGGATGCTAACCCTGTTAATTTCATGGTTCGAGTGCTGGGTTTTATTATGAACCTTTAAAGGAGTAAAGAGTCATCCACCATGGCAGGCAGCTAAGTTGCTTGCAGATATGTTTGATTCCTTGGCGATTTGCTGTCAAGTTTTTAAGCTTTCTTAGGTTGAGTCCTGAGTCTTGCTTATAGGATCAGCTTAGCCTCACTACCCAGATGTGACTCAGTCAGGGCCTCCACTGAAGGCCTGAGAGTCAGGCTTTCTCTATTTAGAATTTGGTGGCTACATGAGAGTTCCGTGAACTATTCATGTTTTAGATCCCTAGTTCACAGCTTCTTAAAGTGTGGGTTGTGACTCCACATGAGGTCACATTGCTCAAGAGTGTCTTGAAAAACTGGGCAACATTAAAAGGTTTCTGAACTGCAGTGACCAAAACTTACTTCAAAATCTAATGTAATAAATCCATCGTGTTTCTGCTGAGCTCACCCATGATCTATGACAGGACTCCACTGCAGACTTGGCTCTGAACACAGGACATGAGCTGTTTACTCTCATATGCTGTCACACTCAATACCAACAAATTCAGCCTGAAACACCTCAGATCAGATTCTAGACTATTCTCTGTTGTGAACTGTAGTGTTTATATTGCACATGCGAAGTTTTCTGCTCATATAGAAACATAAGGATTCAATTAAGGAAAACAAAAACTTAAAATTTTCTCCTCCTGCCATTCCTCAGCATATGAGCCTCACATTAGCACTGGGTTAGTATGTTAGACGCTTTTTACTTGAGTGGCTGGTGGGTTTCATAGAAAAAAATCGGTGAGGATTAGGACAGACTTTTTGACAATTTTAGGAGCTAAAAATATTTCTGCTTTTGTTCATTTTTATTTTGTGTATATCAGTGTTTGCCTGCATGATATATGTGAGTGATATGTATGCCTGGTACCTGCGAGGCCAGAAAAGGGTGTCAGATCTCCTGGAACTGGAGTCACAGACAGCCATGAGTGGCCCACCACGGGCTCTGGGAACCAAAGTTGGGTCCTGTACAAGAATATCAGGTACTCTTACAGCTGACACATCTCCAGACCAACTTCCGCTGTTCTTTATACATATTTATGAAAAGAGGAATTCTCAGCATTGATGATACAAAAGCAAAATATTGATCAATTCTGAGAAACATCGAAGATATCCTACATCCTGCACATTAAATATTCAGGTAAGATTTGATTCTTCATGTAAAAATAAATGAGCATACTCATCTTGTTATTACAAAATTTGTCTTTATATGTACACCAAAAGCTGTATGAAAATTAATTTTACTTATTTATGTAGCTTAAGGGCTGCATGCCCAAGGTCACAGAAAGATTTCTCAGGAGAAAGGGGGTCACTTGAAGAAGTTTAAGAATCCATGCTTTAACTGGTCTTTAGGATTCAGGATGGAGTCAAAGAATCCTTGTGTAATTTCCTGGGGACATTTCCCTAACCAGCCCTGGTTTGCTTTCTGAATTACCTGCTCTGTTTTCACTTTAGAAAGATGCACGCTCTGCTTGGCTCTCCTTCCTAGTGGAGAAGACCATCACACAGCCAGGCTAATCATGGACCCCCTTGGCCCCTCTTAGGGGTTGGTGTGTACCAATATCTGGACACTTTTCTGAGAATAATCCTTGCTGTGCAGCCCCAGGGTGCCCTTGGCCTGTCATCCTCCTGCCTTTGCCTCTGCAGTGCTAGGATTCCAGGTCCCTGTGTCTGGCCTGGAAATGTTTGCTATCATATATTCCTTTTTATTTTTCTAGCTAACAGTGAGAGATAAACCTGATCCTGGTTAACTCCACTATGGATAAGAATGGAATCTCTACCAGGCATGTCCAGATATTTTATTTTATGTATGTGTTTGTGTGTCTCTGTGTGTCTGCCACATGAGTACATATATGTTTGGAAGTCAGAAGAGAGTGCTGGATCCCCAGAAGCTGGAATTCAAGCAATTATGATCCTGGGAACTGAGCTCAGGTCCTCTGGAAGGGCATCAGAGTGCTGAGTCATGGGGGGCACCAGAGTGCTGAATTATGGGGGGCATCAGAGTACTCAATCATGTGGGGCACCAGAGTACTGAGTCATGTGGGGCACCAGAGTGTTTAGTCATGTGGGGTATCAGAGTGCTGAGTCATGTGGGGCACCAGTGTGCTGAGTCATGTGGGGCACCAGAGTGTTTAGTCATGTGGGTCATCACTGTGTTGAGCCATGTGGGGCACCAGAGTGCTGAGTCATTTGGGGCACCAAGGTGCTAAGTCATGTTGGGTATCAGAGTGCTGAGTCATGTGGGGCATTAGAGTGCTGAGTCATGTCTCCAGCCCAACATGTCCAGACACTAGACAATGCAATATAATATTGTGATCTACAAATTTCACACTGGAGAACCACAATTAAAAAAAACATCACCAAGAATCTAATAATGCTTTCAATTAATGGATTTGTGTTGTGCTGCATACATGTGATCTCCTGTCACAGACTGGACACATCTGGGTGAGCATCATTTTTTAGATTTATTTATTTTATATTATATTTATGTGTGCTCTGTCTGCATGTATGTGCGCCGCATGCATGTTTGATGCCAAGGAGGCCAAAAGAAGGGGTAAGATACCATGGAACTGTTGTAGAAAAATTTAATCCCAATCTAAGGTTTCTACCCCGCCTTTAACCATTTAGTTCCCAGATAAAAGATATTTACAATAATCTTTAATCAGCACAAGAGCTGGTCATACCCTCTGTTGCTGCAGCTAACTGTCCTGTTTCTTGGAAGCCTCACCAGAGACTCCAGTGTTGTGCACAGACAGTTTGCCTCTGCATTCCCCACCCACAGAGGCTCCCATTCTCCCTCCTGTCCGTGGCAAGCGGGGTATGCAGGCAGCTGGCTTCTGCGCTGCTTCTCCCTGCAGTAAGTTCAGGGCTCTTTGCACCTCCCTGGCCACTCCGAGGAGGAAACCCAGTCTGGCATTAGAATGGCACTGCCCATAAGCCCCCCTTAATGAAAACACCCCAAGGAGCCACGAATGCTAGCTTGAGACAGCCTCCCCCCATCTGTGTTGCCAAAAACTAGCTCTCTCTCTGATAAATAGCCGAATTCTCCAGGTGCCTGTCCTTGGAACCTTAAAGAAATAACAAACTCAAAGAAGATTAAGGCCCCACAACTGAGTCATAAAAAAGGTAATCAGAGGTCACAGACAGTTATAACCGGCCATAAAATTAGTTCCTGAGAACCCCACAAAGGACCCTCTTTAATCCCCCTCCCAGCTTCAGTTCTGTCCCACCAAATGGTATCGTGTTTGAGTTACAGTTTACCTAATCCCGTCTCCGCTCGCCTTCACCCTAAGCATTGAGAGAACTCTTAACTGCGCTGTATATAAACCCAATGCTTTCCAAACTCAGGGTCACACGCAAGACCTATGGGGAGGGACTTGTGATTTGAGTCAAGACTCAAAATAAAAAGACTCTTTTGTAAATTGCAGCGGACTTTGCTATTCTTGGGCTCATCTGGGTTTCCCTGAGGACCTAGGGCATAACACCTCTATGCTATTAGAATCTACTTTCCTATCCATAACCCTGAGTTATTAGCATGTTTTGTCTAGGCTGCTTTTAACCCCAGTTGGCCAGCCCTGAGGGCCCTGTTTTTATGACTCACCAATCCATGGTGGCTTCTCTCTCCCCCTTTTTGGTGGTGTGAGCCATCATGAGGGTGCTGGAAATTGAACCTGGATTCTTGACTGCAAAGCCGTCTTTCTAGCCCTATGACTATTCCTTTAACACCCACAGCATTTAACATAATTTCGGTTACATGGTTAAAATATTTCTGAGTAAAATATTAACATTCATTTGCCGAATTGTTGCCCATGAAGAATTCATGCACTCCTGTTTTCAGGACTTCGTACCGAGCACACGGAAGTCTGCGGTTCGTGGAACCATCATTCCTAAAAATTCCATCTGATTAAAATTTAAGATGGGCTGAAATGTATTCTCAAGAAGCACAGAATTAGATTCACTGTGCACACAAGTTTCAATGTGTTTAAAACAAGTCACACAGGGAACAGTCTTTAAATCAGGCTGATGGGGTCTCACAGTAGGAGAGAGGAGGGGGTGAGGAGAGGGTTGTGGCAGTGGCGGAAGTGTGAACCAAGTCAAGACTTACTGCTCATTTCCATAGACAGGCTCCTCGGGGGATCTGGAAAAGAAGGTTTCAGAAAAAACCAAGGCAGTGTGTATCACATATTTCTTCATAGAGTCTTTAGAACAAAACTTTATCCATTCAGAGGGACCTGGTGTGAACCCGGCACCAGCCCATTCAGAATTCTCCCATGTGTTAGGAGCTGCTTAAAGACTTTTAAGCTTGTTCTTTGTCTAGGAGGTACAGGTACCGTGTGGGTTGGTTTGTTTTTTGTTTTTTGTTTTATTAAACGTCCCTTTCTTTTGGTACATTTTTAAAAGTCATTGCGGAGCGTGGTGTGGTAATTGGGTGTGTGGAATGTGTAGTGGGCGGTGGCCAGGCTAGGGCAGTTGATCTCCCTCTTCTTTGGGTACTAGTTACTAATGCAGCAGCATGATTACAGAGATCTGCATGGTGTGTGACATCTCGGCACCCGTGTACAACGAGGTTGATCAAACTGGGACACTAACGATCCCCTCTCCCTGTGTTACTCTGTGTTTTCAGCCTTTGAACACCTGTCTTTTATTTTTCATAAGACATACAACAGGTTATTGTGAAAATCACCACCTCCCTGGGCTGTAGAAATGTGACACTCACCTCTTCTGACTCAAAACCTCTTTTCTATTGCAGACAATGACCCTAAATCTTCTCTGAAACCCAGTCAATTCTCCAGTCTCCCCAGCCCCAGCTGCCCTCCCAACTCCAGTCTCCGGGCAGTCATTTGTACAGTTAGCCCCATGTTCTCTGTGTATACCTGGAAGGAAGGCACCCTCCCACAACTGCTCTCCCCAACCTTTCCTGACCTCCAACCCCTGTTCTTTCTTCTTATTTTTGATAGCTCCCTGGTCCTCAGATGTGTGTGTGTGTGTGTGTGTGTGTGTGTGTGTGTGTGTGTGAATTGTTTCAACTTAACTGTCTGCCATGATTATTCAATATAATAACATTATGCCTCTAATTTCTCCAAAGTATTATTCTTCTCTGCCAGGGAATGCTGTTTTCCCTCAACTATTTCCCCCTCCTGTCACCTGGCCTGCTCTCTAGCTCTGAGGTGGGAGTTTCTAGCTTTCCTGGCTTATTTTGTTTTCTGGCTTTGGCAGAAGCCACACCTTTGGGAAGTACTGAGTGATGTAGGAAACGCAGGAAGAGGAACCGTCTTGGGGCACCAAGGCTGGCTTTCAGTGTCTTCCTCTCACACTTCCATGCCTTTGTTCAATGGCCCAGTCTTCACCATGGACTCCCTTTTTTCCTGTCCTCAAAGTCTGCACTCTTCTGGCTTTTCTGTGAAGTGACGCCTGCTGCTGATAATGTCCAGATTCCTTTTCCATCCCAGGTGTCTTGGGACTTCCACAGTCACAGAAGTAACCTGTTCCTTGTGTTTGATTTTCTCTGATTTACATACTCAGAATATTACTCTTTCTGGCTGAGCCCTTTTCCTTCAAAGAATGTATCTCAAATTGTAGATTATTGGGTTGTAGATGCAGTTCAGAAGTGGATCATACCTAGCATGTGAGAGGCCATGGGTTTGATCCCAAGCATTGCAAAAAAAGATAAAAGAAAAAGAAAAAAGAAAACTGTAGGTTGTTGTTGTGATGGTTAATATTTTCAGCTTGACAGATTCTAGAATCACTTAGGAGATGGGGCTCTGGGTATGCCTGTGGGGAATTTTCTTGATAACTTTGTATGGGACCATTCCCTAGGCAGGGGGTCCTGAACTATGTAAACTGGAGATAGGGGTTGAGCACAACCTTAATTCATTCCTTTTTGCTTCCTGATTGTGGATGTGATGTGATGGCTGCTTCAGGATGCCGCTGCCTTGACTTCCTGCTATGATGGGCTGCACCTTTGAGCTGTGGCTGGAGTAATCCATGTCCCTTCCAAGCTGCTTTTGTCAGTATTTTGTCACAACAACAGGAGAAGACACTGATGTGTGTCGCTTACACTAATATCTGAACACTAACTCCTCAGTGTACCCCACGGGAACAACAAAGAGCTTCTCACCACTGCAGAACCTTTGACTCAGTGCTGTGCTTGGCTGCTGGAGCTGCCCAAATTATATTTGTAGAATGAACGTATGAAGGGGAATTAAGGAGCTGTGAAATCAAATTTATGGACAAAAAGGTGACCAGAAGGTATTTCCCCATGCCAGCTTGTGTTCCTACATCAGCATGAGCAAATTGTGAATCAGTCCTTTATAATACAAAGAAAGAGTCTGGGTGTGGAGAAACTGCACACTTGGGCCTGAGTGTGAGGAGAGTGTACACTTGGGCCTGAGTGTGAGGAAACTGCACACTTGGGTCTGAATGTGGGGAGGTTGCACACTCGGGCCTGAATGTGAGGAAACTGCACACTTGGGTCTGAGTGTGAGGAGACTGCATACTCAGGTCTGAATGTGGGGAGAGTGCACACTTGGGCCTGAGTGTGGGGAGACCACAAGCTCAGCTCAGCTTGCCTATTTCCTTTTTCTTCTTTTCAAATTTGAGTTTAGTGGAAAGCAAACTTTCTCATTTCCCATTTCAGCACACTGAATTATTCATCCAGAATGTTCTGCTGGTATTTCCTCCCCTGTCAGAGTTGTGCAGTTCCAGAAACACTCTGCCCAGAGCTGCAATCAGAACAATTAGCAACCCATTACAGGACTCAACCTCCCCACACCCTTGGATTCCCAGGCCTGAGTCCTGTGGATAGAGAGCCAGTCTGCCGCTAGAGTCTGATTATTCTATAGGGGTTGAGGCCTGTGTGTGTTTCTGACTCCACAGAAACCAAACTGCCTTCTCATCTTCATCACTGGGGCCAGATAATTAGATAGCGTTGATGCTGATTTCAGGATTCCCCTAATACCTTCCTTGGCCCATTATCTGGAGTGTCCAATCTTGTGATGACTTAACATGTCATCTATAAATGAACCAGGCATCATTCATAGCTCTCCTGAGTAGTTGTGGCCCACTGGTTGACTTCTCTGCTTGCTGATCCTTTTGACCTCAGTCTCCTTAGCTCCAGAGTAGGAAAAACAATCTTTGACCACCTGTTCCAGTGTCCATGAGGCACACCTTGAGCCTGAGCTCTGTTCACCACTAGGGTTCCACTGGGCTTGGCAAATGGTTGACAGTTCCTCCAGAGGTTCTTTCTTCTGGGAGCATGATAGCCATTTCACTGCCTATTACCCAGTACCACCCCTGGAAGGGAGGATCCATTCCATATCCCTACTCTCAGGTCTCCTTCACATCCAACCTCAAATCTGTCCCTAAGGAGGCATGCCTATTCCAGGCCTGAGCTCTCAAAGAAGGAAGAGCACATACAGTCCTTCTCCCTTTATCACAGAACTCTCTGGGTTTTGTCACCTTGGGGACCCTTTGGGTCTGACCTTGAATTTATGAACCGCTCTTTGTGGTACTGGTCAGGGATTCTGCAAAGCAGGGATTCTCTCCTGTCAGCAGTTCCATGTTGTGCTGACCACCAGGGGGTGCTAAGAAGAACAGAAGGCCAAGCAGAAAGCAGGGAGCTCCTGGGCAGACTCTGCTCTGAGAACCAGCTGCCCCTGCCTGGGCTCCTTTTCCCTCCCAACTACAGCAGCTCCTTCTCAAAGCAGCTTCTGGACCCACGAGCAGTGTCTCTGTCCTCCGTTTCTCAGAACTGGCTCTTTGGCTTATGCTGAGCCAGCACCCTCTGTGTAGAAGAGGCCATGCTCCACTTCTTCCAGATTTCTGGGACTGTGCTGTACCAGGTCCCTCCCTCCAAATCCTCTAGGCACTGTGACAATCTTAAGTTCTTTGATTAATTACCCCAACCCTGGGAATAGAGAGCGCTTCCTACAGTGGCCGCCTTTGTCTTCCCTTAGAATCTGTCTTGCTCTTACACAGTTAACTCTTTACAAGGATGATCTTAATCTCTTATGCTCAAGTAGTCCTCCAGCTGGAGCTTTGAAGCACTTGGGACCACAGGTACCTGCCACTTGGGACCACAGGTACCTGCCACTTGGGACCACAGGTATCTGCCACTTGGGACCACAGGTATCTGCCACTTGGGACCACAGGTATCTGCCACTTGAGATTACAGGTACCTGCCACTAGACCTAGCAACAATTCTTTGTGTGAATTTCTTTTTGCTCAAATAATGGGGTATCTTATTCTTCCTCATGGGACCCTAACTGATTTGTAAATGGAATCCAGGAGAGAAGATAGGGCTAGTGGGCAACAGGAGAGAAGGAAGCCACATGCAGAGCAGAGTGGGAGAAGAGGAGAATGCTGACAGCCAACCAATGTGAGCCATACTGAGCTGCACCCCTATCTGAATGTGATACCTGTCTCTCTATGTATTTATCTACCTAACTAATATTTGTCACTTACCAACCATCTATATATTGTCTATCATCCACATCTCATTCATTAATCTCTATCAACTATCAGTCATCTATCAATTATCTATATATCTATAGATATAGATTTCATCTATCTATATCATATATCTATAGGTATCTATCTATTAATAACTATCAATTGTCTATTATTTATCAATCCTTCACCTGTACCTATATCTATCTACTTATCATCCATATGTACCTATTATATGCCTGATTAATAATTTAATAAACGGATGGATGGATGGAAGGAAAGATGGATGGGTATACATCTGCCCTATGATGGAGAGGCAAGTAGTTCAGACAGAACCATCAACAGCTGTTCCTCACTGTTTAAAGTCAGTCTGTAAGAGTGTGCTTTGAGATGTTTTGGCGTGACTGCGGCTTATCTCTGTAACTTCTCTCAGACAGGGGTCAAGAGTCATCAGGCCACCTGGGCCCTGTGGTGCTGTGTGTGGCATCACTAGGTCATGCTCTTGGGAAAACTCCTGAAGCATGAAGAGGTGAATGCAAGCATGAGTACAGGGTGGTTGTTTCCATGGGGCTCAGGGTTGAAGAGCATTCCAGAAGGTTCTGGATGGAAGGTTGGGCTGGCCTTCTATGGATCAATGGTTGAGTGTGGTTGCTCTTAGGAGCAGTGTGACCTTGGATGGTTAATGCCCTCAGAGCATGCCCAGCTGAATGGGTTTCTGGGCAAAGAAGTGGTTAAAACTGTTCCCTGAAAAACCGTATCCGACTATGTTCTTGCCATGCAGCCTTAAGTCCTGAGTCTGAGGAAATGCTCTCCTCTGGCTACCCACCACAGCATCAGTGCTACAGAGCCAAATCCCAGTCACCCAGGAGCCTCCAATGCATATTCTACAGAGTTACTTTTAAACAGTGAGACTACAAGCTTTGTCCCACCTGGCAGGGTCAAGTGTGGCCCAAGGTGGACCATATGCATGTGAACTTCATCCTGACTGCCGATCCCCAGGGTCTGCATCCTCCAGGCTCAGAACCTGCTGCCTGGCATCACATTAGCAGCTGGATGCTGCTGGCTAAGACTCCGGGAAGATAATCTATCCGGAAGCACGAGAGTCGATTACTAAATCGATAAACACTGCTGCCTCTTGGTTCCCCGCTTCTCAGCAGACAATACCCCAGCCAGCAGCCTCTGGCTTCCACACAAAGGAGAATGTGCTTGTGGGGCATCACCCATAGGCCAGCCAGGGAGGGGCCTCCACCTTTGTGTTTCAGGCTTCAAGTTATGTACAGAGGTCCTATACTGCAGTCTGCTTGTTAGGCATCACCTTGGAGAAAGACCTATCTGTAATGCCACATCTCAGGTGTGGCTCCTCCCCTGTGCAAGGAAATGCCATTTACAGAAAAGAGAACAATTACAACAAGGCAGTCCAAATTCAAGTGCCTATTCTGATGGTTAATAATAGCAAGGGCTGGCTCTGCAGAAGTGGCTGTCCCCTAGCCAGGCTGCAGCCAAGGTTAACTCCACCATGTTCTCTGACACAGCAGCCGATGGTGAGCCCCTGGGTCTTATCTCCTTTGAGTTGTTTGCAGAAAAATTTCCAAAGACAGCAGAAAATTTTCATGCTCTGAGCACTGGAGAGAAAGAATTTTGGTACGAGGGCTCCCCTTTTTACAGAATTATTGCAGGGTTCATGTGCCAGGGTGGTGATGTCATACACCACCATTGCACTGGCAGCAGGCCCATCCATGGGGAGAAATTGGAGGAAGAGAACGTCCTCGTCATCCTGAAGTAAACAGGTCCTGTCATCTTGTCCGTGGACACCAATGTGTCCAGCTTTTCATCTGCCCTACCAAGCTGGGTTAACTGCATGGCCAAGGTGGTCTTGGGCAGGTGAGAAAAGGCATGAGTGTCATAGAAGCCATATAGTGTCAGGAGTCCAGGAGTGGCAAGAGTGGCAAGAAAATCATTGCCAACCATGGACAACTCAAATACTTTCGACTCCTGGGCATCACCCACTAGACCATCCCTTCTGTGGCTCAGAATAGCATCCCCATCCATCTGCTCACAGCACACTGTAAACTCGGCTCTCACTGATGTTCTCCGGGTTCCATATTTTCCTCATTACCCTACAAGTCTAGCTGGATTGTAGAGTTAAGTTTGTGATTATGAATACAAATAAGAAAAAAAAATAGGAGTAGGGGTTGAAGCCTGCTTGGGGTTGATGCGTTAGTCCTTCTGGCTATCACAATGTTCTCCACATGTGTCTCCATCTTACACCAGATAAAGCCGAGACACAAGAAAGGCTAGGTGTTGAGTTGAGTGTGGAATCCCAGCTCTTGGAAAGCTGAGGCAGGGGGATTGTGATTTTGAGGGAAGCCTGGGCTATAGAGGGGGAGTCTGTCTCAAAAAAAAAATTAAAACCAGACTAAACAAACAGAGGTTAGAAGACAGAGAGTAATGCAAACCTGGGGCCATCCCATGCCTTACTGTCCACCTCAAAGTATCCCCTGAGATACCTGTCTGCTCTTAGTTTCCAAAGTGCTGTGTTAAATAGTGCACATAGATCAAGGGCCACAGTTGGTAAGGGACTTCAGGGAGCAGATTTTCAGGCAGATCCACCCTCCAACTTCTGAACTCCTCACGCTCTGCTGACTTTCTGTGTACATAGAGCCTGTAGCCTGTAGATGCCATGGTCACGTGGTGGTTCTGAACACATCTCCACAGAAGTGCAAGAAGCAAATTATTAATTAAAAATTATTTTTATTTTGTTATGAGCATTTGCCTGCATGTATATTTGTGTGCCATGTGTGTGCCTGGTGCCCATGGAGGACAGAAGTAGGTATCAGCTCACCTAGGATTGGAGTTACAACTAGTCATGAGCTGAGAGTTGAACGGGGCCTCGGACTATCTCTCCAGACCCAGATTATTCTTCAAGAAATTAACAAGAGGTGAAATCCCATCTCCTCCCATAAAGTGTGCTGAGTTTCTAGTGTTGCTGACAGCATCTTGTCTTTTTAGAAGTTTCTAGTTCTGACTGATGCTGGTCTCAGCTGATATGTCTGAGGAGCCTGACATAACATCTCCAAACCTCTTAGGCTTAACATGTCTGTGTGTAGCTCTTCCTTCCAAAGCTATCCTGCACCCTCCAGGCTATGCCAGAGGGACTTGGAGTCCCCACCCCCTGTCTTTCTTCCTCTCCTTCCTCCCTTACCAAACCCAACTCTGACCAGGGTTTTGTAAGATAGTATCTACGAAGGCCGATTAGACCTGGACTGTGTCCTGGGGTGTTGTTTGTACTATTCATCCCAGTAGATTTGTTCTGGTATCTTGGGGTAGGGCAGTTACAACATGGGGAGGGCACAGAGTGTTTGCAAGAGCTCCAGAGGAAAGGGGCTCATGCGAGGTGGGAGGGGGCATGGCAGGCATGCACAGCCAGCATGAACAAGCATAGTAGGTGCTCTCCAGGGGAAGGAGCTCAGGAAATCTGAAACAGTTTAGTGCTCTTTGAATGCGAGGGGGAATGGACACATGGTTCAGGGCTTCTCTGTTTCCTAGAAGCAAACTTCAGACAGTTCCTCAGGGCAGTACCTTCCTGTGGAAAGAATGCTTTTAGGTGACAGTAGCTAGGGTAGTCAGGGGCCAACAGAAGAAGCGGGATTTGATCCATGCAGGACCTGGATTTCTGAGTGAATCTAGGCTTAAGACTAAGAACTTCCAGCTGAAGGGGCTGCAGGGGTCAGACACTCGCTAATGGTCTGTGCAGTCTGGAACAGACCATCAAAGAAAGCTCACTTCTTTGTCCACCCTTCCTATTGTGTGTCTCCATCAGTGAGAAGGGCCCGCCCTGTGGCACAGAGCCCAAGGTACCCAGGCACATCTGCTCTCCCAGGAATAAAGAAGGTTAAGAATGAAGAGCTTTCAAGTTCCAGCCAAGGTGTGGGCTGTAATGGGGCTGTCTCTGCCAGGAGGTAATGGCTGAAGAGCAGACCACACTGGATGGAAATTCTGCCGCATTCTGAAGTCCATTTGGTCTTATTGCTTGTTCAGCTTCTTGATGCATTAATGATAAAACAGCAGAGTGAATATGTATTAAAAAATGCAATTAATCAATACTGTACTTCTTCCATTTGGCTATCCCTAAGTGGTAGATAGGAGTTCAGCTGCTCCACCAGTGTAAAGCTCTCTGTGTCTAGGGCTTTCCTGGCAGAGTGAGGGTCCATGGGACAGAGGCTCAGGAAGGAAGTGGGTAGCCTCAAGGCCTTGTGGCCAAGTACCCAGGTAAATAAGCTTGATGTCTTCTAGAGAGAACCAAACACTGGGGCTGGGTTGGCTACTACTCCTCAGCCTTGCCCAGTGCTACCATTTCCCTCTCATCTGTGAAATGGAGATCTGGCATTCGTTCCACCTCCAGCCCTGAGGGACTCTACCCACTCAGCACCAGTCTCCTCCTCGCCACTCATCCTAACTCTTGAAGAGGCTTGATCAATGTGTGTGTCATTGCGAGACCTGAGCAGGTTAATACAATTCCCCTGGCTACTCCGGCGCTAACATGGTGAGTTTGCTGTCATTTCAGACATTATCAGTTCCATTTGTTCCCACTCCCATGTTGAAATCCTAAATTAAGCAGTCTGCAGCAGGCACTGCTCACCTGATTCTGAGGAAAGCCAGGGCTTCAAGGTGGAGTCTCATAGCATCCTACTGGGGATTAAAGCTCAGAGAGATGACATCATTTGTGCAGTCATATGCTAGGATGGGGGCAGAGTTTCATGGTGTCATTCCGGGGTTCTTATCTCTAACCATGTCTGACCTAGGTATTGTGAGATGCACAGTCTCCCTGGATCTTGCACATATCTGTTCAGGATGTACTGATTTGGGGCCAGGTTGAGACCTGTGGTCAACAGGAGGAAGAATTCCATCTACTTGCCAACAAGAGCCCTAGGCAGCAGCTTAGAGACCCTCAGTGACTCACAGGTATCCCTCCAAAAAATCTGAGTAGGTAATCACCAGTATGAGTCTCCAAGGTACTCTAGCATGCCCCGGAATCAAGCTTCCCCCACTCTATGAGTGATTTATCCTGAGATTCATTTCAAACACGGGCTGCCCTGGGAACATCTTGGTTCCCTGAAATTTCTGGTAAATTCTGTAGCCCTCCCTCTGCAGCACTTCCCACAGCTCTGGCTCCCAGAGCCCTCTGGCATGGTTGCTTTTACCCTGCTCAACCTTGGCCAGCTGCTTCCCTGTCCCAGAAACAAAGCACATTATAGATGGAGCTTTCATGGCCAGACTGTTCTCAGGTCAATACAAAGTGTTCTGAAGGAAACCAACCACGTCAGTAGCCCTAGTGTATTGGTCACAATGGCAGATACTTGGTGGATACTCAACAAAGCCTTCCCACTAAATGCATACCAAATGGGAAAGAGTGGCCCCACAGTCTCTCCGACAAAGGCAAGTCTTCCCCAGTTCCTTCCCTCGCAAGATGCTTTCAACCTTAGTTTTCTGGCTGGGGCCCCAAAGGGACTCTCCAGTTCCACTACTCCCAATGGGAGAGTTAGGGGAAGCCACAGGACCATGGTCTCCATTGTTAGCAGCAAGAGTGGTGACAGTCATTCAAACCTATCCCAAGCCCTACTGTGCCCACCATACTGACTCTGGAAATACACAAGGTGATCTACAGGGCACAACCAAGATCACAACTGAGGCCAAACTACTGCTGGTCTGATGGCAAAGGCCAGAGGGGAGTTTGAGCTTTCCTTTGGCTCTGTGAGAAGGCAGTGCTCAAGGCCTGGGCAATGCCCTAAGCTGAGGTTTTCTCTTCTGGGATCCCATCTCACTACAGGGTATATCTCCAGCTGCCCTGGAGGGATGAGCATCCCAGGCTACCAGGCCCTGCTCACCCCACCCAAGTGCATTTGCAGAGGAAGGCCTTCTGTCAGGTAGCCATTTGTCTTCCCACTGCTGCACAGCATCCTGCATTAAAGCCTCGGCAACCTTCCAGGGGAGCATTACTTTTAACTTTATTATGGCGGCTGGGCAACTCGGGAAATCTGAATTCCATTGACACATTTATGATTCTCCTGCCTCCCAGTTAGTAGAGAAAATCTATCTCATTGACAGCTGCGAGAGCCTCATAAAGGGCAGAGGTGCCATCATGGTGGACCACAGAGTCTCCCGCAAAACCACGCAACCACGCCCGGATGTGATGAGTGCCTTCCTCTTTAGATTCCTTCCCTCTGGGTTGCCCACAGCAGTGGTGACTGGCTGGAGAAGACGTGCCCTTGCACCTGTTGTTTGCACTGCTTTGGACACTGCTTTAAGCGTCCATCAGGGATACTTCCTCCACAGGCTGGGGTGGGGGAATAGTATAAAATTATTCCAAGGATAGGAAGAAATAGGGAGTTGTGCTATGAAAAAAGAAAACTGTTAGAAATAATTACAGAGATAATTAATCAGCTATAGGACTTCCCATTTTGTTGGCTAGTCAACAGTTATTCTACCATGTCCTGGTTTCACATGTATGTTCTTACCTGAAGGATGAACATATTAATTCAAGGAGAGACATGACCTTGAAAAGTCAGGAGGCCATGCCATTCGGTGTCTCAGAAAACAGATCCCAGGCCAAGCATTCAATTTAGGGAATCTGACAGGAAGAAGAAAGAGCTTCAAGGAAGGAAGACCCTGGGACAGTGTGGAGCTGCAGTGGAAGCCGCCATCACTCTTTATGCTGAAGGGCCAAAAGAGGAAGGATGCCTAGCAGTCATCAGACAGGACTTGGAGCCACCAAGACAGGGCTCATAGAGAGGAAGGACTCTTCCCAAGGACACAGTATAACCAGACAACAGCCAAAGCAGAGGCCTGACTCTTCCTCTGCTCCTCCAGGCTCTGATGAGGATGTCAACGACTAGCTCCTGGGACCCTAGAGTGCAGGGCTCCACCCTGCCAAGACTGAAGGAAAGGAAAGGCAGGGACTGGGAGATCACAGACTTGTGGCCCTTGCTGCTGGTTGGTAGGGATGGTGTTGAGTGGAAAGGAGCTCTCAGGAGGACACAGGTTCTGATTACAGGACAAAGGAGCAGGAATCATGAGGGCTAGCATGTGGCTCTTCCGGGTCCAACCTTGGAACAACTTGCTTTCTAATTGTCTAGAGAGGAAATGAAGGCTGAGACAGAGAGGCCAGTTGATTAACTTTGCTCGCCCATCTACTCCCCGAGACTGTGACTCTGTCCTGAGACCTTGACCACAGTGCACAGACCAGGTTCCAGTGTAGTAGTGTGCAGCAGTGAGAGTGGTTTCTGCTATAACAAATCCGTACAGCAAACAGTCCGAACAGCTCAGGGGCTTTATTCCTGCTGGTCGGCTATGGTCTGACTGATCTTAGCTGGACTTGACTGAGTCAATGAATATGGAAGGTCAGGCTCCAGGTTAGAACCAAGTCTTCCTTCTACCTCTTTAAACCAGATTCAAGATGAAAGCCAGTGGCTTTGTGATCAATTTTCTTACAGTAGAGAGTGAAACTCAAAAAAGACTCCAAATTGACTTCTTAAAAATTATTTTATTGGGGCTGGAGAGATGGCTCAGTGGTTAAGAGCACTGACTATTCTTCCGAAGGTCCTGAGTTTAATTCCCAGCAACCACATGGTGGCTCACAACCATCTGTAATGAGATCTGCCGCCCTCTTCTGGAGTGTCTGAAGACAGCTATAGTGTAGTTACATATAATAAAAATAAATACATCTTTAAAAAATTTATTTTATTTATTTCTTGTATATGAGTATTTTCTTGTATGTACATGTGTGTGTCTGGTACCTGAAGATGTCAGAAAAGAGTGACAGGTCCCCTGAAACTGGAGTAAAGATGGCTGTAAACTGGCATATGGTTGCTGGGAAATGAATCCAGGTCCTCTTCAAGAGCAGCCAGTGACCTTAACTGCTGAGCTGTCTGCCCAGCCCCCAACTGCTTTTCTTGTTGCTGTGACAAAGCTCCTGATAGAAGTAACTTTAGGAGGATTCATTTGGGTTCACAACTGAAGAGGGGACAATCCATTGTTGTGGTGCTGAAGGTGTGGCAGAGTGTATTTATTGACAGGGCCTATGGCTAGGCTCCTCACATCTCCACAGACTGGGAGGGCAGAGAGAGGGGATTAGTTTAGTTAGCCTAGGACTCCAGCCTGATATGATGCCACCATCATTGTTAATCCTCCTCAGATCTCAATGTCCTCAGAGACTCACACACAAGCACTCCTAACCAAGGCCCAGATATCTCTTAAGCCAATGAAGTTGACAACAGAAACCAAACACCACAAGTCTACTTCCTGCCACCCTGATGCCTGCACACATCGCTTTCCAGACATGTGTGTTCCAGGCTGCATACAGCTAAGGACAGATAGCTAGTGCTGTGATCCAACACAACGTCATCAACGGATTCACAGCATTAAGAAGAGTTTGTTTCTTCTTGCTTGTTTACTTGCAACTTCCCATCCTGTGCTTCAGTCACTCTAGTGTAAACTACGCAGACAACAATGTCATTTCACAATGTCAAAAGGTTGGACATACCTGCACAGCAGCACACTGGCAAACAATGTGCCATGCCATGCCACCTCAGACCTCAGCTCGGGTGAACCACAGTAATATCCATCATCCTGTCTTTCTTGGCCTAAGTAAACCATAGGATCGAATCTAAAGCTAAAAGTAGACCTGTAGAAAACTGGCTTTGCATATGACTGAGCAGGGACTGGCCCCCTCAGGTTCATGAGCATGAGGTGACTCAGTCCCTGACTGGTTGCACCATTATGGAAGGTAGTGGAAACTTCAGGAAGCTGAGCCCAGTTGGAGGAAGTGGGTGACTAGGGCTATACCTTAGAGGGGCAGATCTCTTTCTCAGTTTTATTTTGGGCCCTGTGATGGTTTGTATATAGTTGGCCCAGGGAGTGGCACAATTAGAATGTGTGGCCCTGTTGGAGTAGGTGTGTCACTGTGAGCATGGGCTTTAGGACCCTCATCCTAGCTGCCTGGAAGTCAGTATTCTGCTAGCAGCCTTCAGATGAGGATGTAGAACTCTCAGCTCCTCCTGCACCATGCCTGCCTGGATGCTGCCATGTTCCCAGCTTGAAGATAATGGACTGAACCTCAGAACCCGTAAGCCGACCCCAATTAAACGTTGTCCTTATAAGAGCTGCCTTGGTCATGGTGTCTGTTCCCAGCAGTAAACCTTAACTAAGACAGTCCCTTTGCCTGGGGCGAGTCACACCCTTCCAGTGTCCATTCTTCTTGGGATGAGCCCACACAACAGAGCAAACCAAGAATGGGCTAGAGTCTCTAAAACCACGAGCCAAACACTCTCCACAATGGTCCCCAGGTACATAGCTGTGTAATGGGTAACTGGTGATGGTGACAGACACAGACTGATACATGTCACATGAAGGAAGCAAGGGGGGGCAGCCGTTTTAGACAGACAAGTGGTCTCCCACAAATAACATGAGCCTTTCACAGTGATATGAAAGATAGCCATGTGGCTTAAGGCACAGAGTGAGCTGCCTTTGAGTTCTTGCCCTGTGCCTTCTGCATCCCAGGCCTGTTCCCTCCTCTAGAGAGTGGAGCACTCCTGTGTAGACCTCTTGGTGTGGCTGAGGTGACAGGTGGGGAATACTGAGTTAGGTGGCAAGCACCCAGCAAGAATCTAACAGGTGCTGGCAGGCATATTGTTAGGGGGACTCTCTTGGAGACTGCCCTTTGGGGTCACTGTGTGCAGCAAGAGAAGGGGGAGGCATCTCAGAAGAACCCCGTGGCAATTTGTGGAGAAACCCTTCAGAGGCTAAGCCCACCCTGAGCTCCGGGGATGGACAGACTGCAATCAGACCGTGGACTGTGACGGTCTGATGGAGGTAGAGGCAGACTTCCTTACCCGGCTACTTGCTCAGGTTTACCCACAGCCTGTTCACACCAAGGTCCATTTTCTGGAGACAGCCTCACTGCCAGGAACTGCCACTCGGCAGTTGGAGGCTCTAAATATAGGCGGACGCTTAGTCTTTTCATTTAAAGAAAGATACAAATCCCTCCAAAAATACACTGTCCTCAATCAGTTTTTATTCTTGGGTCTGCCCAAGTCAACCTTAGTCTGTTGAAAAATAAAAAGTCAATGATAAAGGAAAAGGAGTGGGGAAGGCAACTCAGTGGGTTAAGTGCTTGGCTAGCAAGCATGAGGGCCTAAGTTTGATCCTGAGGGAGAGAGAGTGGAGGAAGAGAGAGAGAGGGGAAGAAGGGAGAGAGGAGGAAGAGAAGGAGGGAGGGAAGGAGGGGAGATTGGAGAGAAAGAGAGGGAGAGGGGGGAGGGGAGGGAGGAAGAGGGAGAGAAGGAGAGGGAGATGGAGGGAAGGGAGGGAGGGAGAGGGAGGGAGAGAGGCTAGCATAAGCTTGTAATTCCATTATCTGGGGTGCATCAAGAAGCCAGTTCCTGGGGCTCACTGATAAGCCAGCCTAGCCAGATTGGTGAGTTTTACACCAAAGAGAAACCTTCAAAACCAAACCAAACTAAAAAATGAGGATAGAAGACACAGTCTAAGAAATGGCAGCCAGAATTGTCCTCTAGTTCCCACGGACACATGCACACACATGTACCTGCACACACATATAATCAATAAGAATGATCACAAATATTATTATTTCTAAAGATGCTCTTGGCTGGGGCTGGAGGGCAGGTATATATTTTCTAGGTATATATTTTACATGTGACCCAAGCGTTAAAGCACATTCTTGAGAGTTGGTAGGAGTGGGGATGATTTCAAACAAACATGTGGTGACCCAGAGTCCTTATCTGCAAACCAGGTGACCATGACGGTTGAGAGCATTCTCTGAGCAGTAGACAAGTCCATTGCTTGGTAAATCACCGGCACAACTGATTCTCTCTTTGATGGCCAACACCAAGAACTTCACTTCCACATGGAAAACTGTCTTTAAGGACATCCAGTGAGCATGAAGACACAACTGAGCAGGAAATACGGCTGGTCAGATATGGGCTGTGGTTAATCAGGATATAACTGCAGGCTAGACATGGCCTCCTGTGGCTCCAGTTAGTCGGCTCTTAGCTGGAGTACGGGCAGCGTTTGGCCATGGCACTGAATCAGAAGGAAGGCCAGTGTCTGCATTGCCATTTCCTAATGCACAAAAGCAGTGACTTTCAGGGCCTGAAATAGAAAGCACAATGTGGCTATCAGCACAGTAGGTGCTAAGCAGCTGGTACCACGTTCAAAGATGACCAAGTGTCTGGGATAGACACGTTGTATGCAGCAGCCCTGCTGATGGTAACATTTCCAGGACCAAACAAGTCTATCAAGTGCCCCAGATCTCATGTTGGAGACTCATTGGCACTTGCTCTCCAGGCAGAGAAACCTCTACTATAAACTGGATTGGCTGGGTGAGGTTCCACTCTCTCCAGAAGGCTGGATGGATTGTGTAATCCATCAGTCCCCACCACAAGGACAAGCAAAGGACAGGGGTCAGGAGCCCACATTGCCCACCAGTGCTGAATGCAAATTCCCCTCGCATTGCCCAGAGCAGCATGTGAGGTCAGGTCTAAATCCTTCTTTGCTGTGGCAACAAGGGAGCTTTGGGCTCTCTAAACTTCATCCCTTAAGAGCTGAAGTGGCTGTCAGTCTTCTGGGGAAGACACTGAGGCTGCGTTGCAGGCTTCCTCTCCTCTGCAAGGTAGAGGTGGAGCACAGGTCTCAGGCCTCCTGTCCTATGCTATCAAGCCAATGTCTGTCCTTTGGCTTATGTCTCATATACCCAGACAGACAGGTACACAGAGACAGACAGACAGACACACATACTGCATACACAGATGCACTATACGCATACAGAGGCACACACTACACACCACACACATACACACACACAGGTATACATAGACAGACCCAGACACATACACACCACATATACAGATGCACCACATACACAGACAGAGACACACATTACACACCACACACATACATGTACAGAGACACTACTCATAACACATACACACACACTATATACACAGAGATGCCCACACACAGACACATAAATACACATACACACACACACTATATACACAAAGATGCCCACACCACACACATACCACATATACACAAACATAAACATTCACAGACATACACACATACCACACAAACATACATGCCATATATACACATCTGCACACACCCCACACAGACACACACAGCCACATGCAGACACAGAGACACAGATGCAACACACACACACAGACACACATGCAACACACATGTAGACACACACATGTGCCATATATACACACCCCACACAGACACCACACACACACACAGATAGAGATACAGATGCACACACACACACACACACACACACACAAATATAAAGAGCCACAGATGCAACACATACACACAGATATAGAAACACAGATAACACACACACACACACACACACACACACACACACACATGCTCTTTCTTCAGCTCTCATTTCTCCAGTTACAATGAGCTGTGCTGTAGCCCTCCTGCCTCTTTAAGGTGACTTGGCATTTCTCTGTGTGGATCCATTTTGATTGCATTATGAATTAACTGGCAGAGGCATACCTTCTTTTCTGGTTTCTGGACTCTCTCTGGAGTCATGGTAGCCTCTCCCCACTTCACCCCATTTGTGGTCTCCACACAGATCATCTTCAGCTGTCATTTCCACACTTGCTCCTCCCTGCCCCCATTGCTTTTATGTCACCATGGGTTTCACCCTGTCCATCACCTGTAAGGTTTCTGGGATGTTATAAATATTTTAAGATATTCTTGTTTTAATAGATATGTACACTTATTGCACAAAACACATAAGTAGAGAAATACAAACACCAACCTTAATCCAACATCTTATCTCTGGTCATAGAGTGTGGATAATATCAGGAAAAGAGGATAGCACGGAGGAACAGTTCAGTCTGTTTATTAGACAAGGTCTTGGAATATAACTGGGGTAGCCTCAAACTCAAAATCCTCTTGCCTCATCCTCCTGAGAGCTGATTACAGGTGCACTCCAGCAAGCCTGCCTAGCGGTGCCTTTATAAACCAAGTGAGCCTCTTTCCCAGTCTCTGTAAATCTGGCCAGTCCCCCTTTAATGGTCATCAGGCAACCACCTTGCTCCAGTATCCCCAAAAAATGTCATAGCAAGATCTTCTCTAAAGGCTGAAGATATTGACACACTGAGAGGCCAGCAGCTTGGTCCGAACCTGGGAACTGAGACAGCCTGGGCATGCCTGTCCTGTGTGGGTCTACTCAACACAGGTCCCTGTAACGGCTGGGCTTTCCAGGCAAGGGCTGGGTTTGGCTGGCAGCCTCCATCCTAGGAGCTTCGTTTGTTTCCTGGTCTTTCTCTTCTTTCTTCTTTCACAACTAGTGGATGAAAAGGTGTGTTCAAGGCCGGCCAGCACCTGTAGTCAGGCAGCACAACAAGTGTGCACACCTGTCCCCTGGATATACTCCACCAGTACAGGGACCACCTCCCAGGCCACCCTGGCTAAAAAGTACAGCAGACTGTAGCCTGACACCTGTTAGAAATAAAAGCTGAGGGCTGGAGAGGTGGCTCGGCGGTTAAAAGCATTGGCTGCTCTTCCGAAGGTCCTGAGTTCAAATCCCAGCAACCACATGGTGGCTCACAACCATTTGTAACGAGATCTGACACCCTCTTCTGGAGTGTCTGAAGACAGCTACAGTGTACTTACATATAATAAATAAATAAATCTTAAAAAGAAAAATGAAGAAAAGAAATAAAAGCTGATGGCTCATTGTCAAAGGTGTCTTCACCCAGCTTCAGCCTAGTCACAAATAAGTGGAAGGCACCAGTGCCTGCTAGGGAAGCCGCCTACCACCCTCCACTCACACTGTGCTGAGCTGCTTGCCCTACCAGCCTTAGCAACCTAATGTAGAGCAGGAAACTCTCACGGCCACACTTGCCTGCAAGGTCCTGCGTCTGATAAGCTTTAACACACACAGGATATGGTGCAGAGACAATCCACACCTGGCTTTTGATAAGAAGAAGGCAAATATAAGCTACAGGGGGAAAGACAGGACCTAGATGACATGTAAGAATGTCCCTGTCAATATTCAAAAGAGGGAGCATGGGTCTCAGCGGTCAGAACCGTCGTCCACTGCATTCTGTCAGCATGCCTGGGACACAGGACTTCGCAAGGTCAGAGGAGAAGCTGCTTTCAGTACTCTGAGTCTCCCACGCTCTTATTAAGTGAGTACCACTGAGAGAGACATAATGGTGCCCACCCCAGGAGGTCACCCCATCCCAGAGTGTTCCCCTAAATGGACACTTGCTAGACGTGTGTGTGTGTGTGTGTGTGTGTGTGTATGCGCGCACACTTGCACACGTATGTCAGAAGGGTGCGTGTGTATGTGTGTATATGTGTGTGGTGTGTGTGTTGCTGGAGATTGAGCCTGGGGCCTTGCATATACTATGAGAGAGCTCTACCACTGAGCTATACTACCAGCCCTCTTTACTTTTTGTTTTAAAACAGGGCTTCACTGAGTTGTCCAGGCTATCCTTGGACCTATGAGCCTCCTGCCTCGGCCTCAGAAAAAGCTGAGATTACAGGCACATACTTTTTTTTTTCTGTGCTGTAAATGAAACCCAGGACTGTACCACTGAGCTGCAGCCACCATCCTATGCGTTTAGAAGAGATACAGGCCAAGGACTTTAAGGTCACTTAGAAAAACAAGAACATCTCTGGTAGCATTTGGGTATGATGCTTGGCCCTGTCAGGTCAACTCAGGAACTTAACTGCTCTGAGTGCCTGACAATTACCTATGTGCCTTGATCGCTGCCTTTTCTTCCCTCCACATGGGTTATTTCTCTGAGTTTGAAGAGAAGAGACTGTTCATCTCTTTCCATTCTAGAATTTTCCAGCATGGTATTTTGCAACAAATAGACACTGAATGTTTGTTGTTCCATGGGTAGTTATTAATTTGGCTCTCTATGTTTTTAGCACATACTCCTCCTGTTAAAAAATTAATAGAGTCTGTGAGGAAACATCAGTCACATCTCAAAATCTAAGTATGCAATAATAGTTTAAGTGCAAATATCAGAAAATAGTTTCTCTTCAAGAACATTTTTATCCAGGGTGAAGGAAGTAGCTTGATTGGTGGTGTGCTTGCATGTACACAGAGCCCTTGTGGTTCCATTCCCAGCTCTGCACAGACCAGTCATGGTGATGTTCACTCCCAGCACTCAGGAGGTGGAGGCAGGAGGATCAGAAATTCAGCTCATCCTAATCCATATGGGGAATTTGAGGCCTTCCCGGGCTACAGGAGACCTCAGAGTGGAGAGGAAAAAAGGAAGGAAGAGAAGGACATGTCTGTCTGTCCTCAGACTCAGGCTTTTGAGCCGGTCTGTAACAATCTAATCTTTGAGAGAATCCAAGGCAGAATTAAAGCCCTGGGCAGTCTTTCTCCACAGAGCATGCAAACTGCTTTTTCAATGCCCTCCCTCTAAGACTTAATCCTGATCATAATAAAAATGATTTATCAGATTTAGACACTAATAAATCCTGTCTGAACAACTTGATATTATCATGTTTAATTTCAAATTTAATTATTTTGGTGTTTAATTACTAAGCAGTTAATGACTTTGTTGTAATTGTGCATCTCTTTAAAGTAGGAAAAGGTTAAAAACCTCTGATCCTGGCTGTTGGGAGGCAAAACCATTTCCACCTCATCCCAGTGGCGAATCCACCTTGCTCTTTATTGTGAGGGTGTGTGCTTTGATGTTCCTCCTCCTTAGTGTCTCACACGCTCCTGTTCCTGCCTCCTCTTTGTGCTTCTAGAATCAATATGGAAAAACCCTGTTCTCCTGTTAGGCTGCCCAGTACCCTTTTGTTGAAAAATGTGTCCTTAACCATCTCTCTACTCCTGGCCCCTTCTTAGAGGCAGTGCTTGTGTGTGAGTGGCACTTGTTGGAAGTGGCAGCTATATGGTTTTTGAGAGGCACCTTGCCCATGTCACCAAACACCAGACAGAGCAGCCGCCAGCAGTAAACAGCCAGGTCTCAGCTCTGTCCCACAGGGACTTGGCATGCTAATTTTACCCCTTTAGACTGAGGGGTCTTAGGGAAGATGCCAGGATGGGTAATACATGGATTCCCTGGGGATATGGGGACAGGGCTGTTTGTCCCCTGGCACAGAGGCTTGTCAATGTTGTCACAGCTGGTAGAATGTCACCAGAGCAGGAGGACACAGTCTCTTCCCTGTGTGTAGGAGCACTGTTTATTTTAGGTCATGGTCCCTCCACCATCACTGTTTTACTTCCTGTTTAAAAATAACAGACTAAGGAAATATCCTGCTCTGAGAACAGGAAACGAAGCAAACAAAAGTTCATAGCTTTTCTGGAACCTGTAAGAGAGCTAAGTCGACAGGACAAATCCTGGACCCCAAATCTAAAGAGAGATAAGGACCGTCAGGGCATAAACATGTGCTTTCCAGGACAGATGTCACCAGATCCAGCTGGCAGTAAGAATTCTATAGCTTTGGAGGACTCACTGAAGGCTGAGTGGAGGCAGAGTGAGTCCCTGGAGACAGGTGCAGGGGCTTCATGTCCTTGTAAATGTATGTGTTGAAATCCATCCTCTGAGGGGGTGGCATTTGGACGTGAAGTCTCGGGGAACTGGTTAGGCATCTGGGGGGGATCTTCCTGATTGACATTAGTGTCCTTCTCAAAGAAAAGCAACTATGTTCATCAGTTTAACCTTGCTATAACAAACACCTGTAACGAATGGTTTAAAGAAAGAAAAATCAATTTTGATTCCTGGTTTCAACCCAAGGCTGAGAGGCCCCCTTGTTTGTAGGCCACAGGTGAGGCAATTGTGTCAGCAGCAAAACCTAGTAATGTGTCACTTCACACCAACCAGAAGGGGTGGGGGAGGGAGAGGATGAGGAAGAAGCCAGAAGGAGAAGGTACACCTCTGTGACTCACTTCCTCCAGCTAGCCTCCGCCCACCAATACTATGAATCCATAGAGGGATCAGCCCAACCCTTAAGCCAGAGCTCTTCTGGTTTTGTCACTTCTAGGGGAACAGGTTGGCACACACAGGATCCTCTGAATCCTCCTCAGCAGGTGCAGAAGGAGCAACTGCCGACCCAGGGGAGCAGGGGATTCTGGGAGGAAAGGCAAGATGTCCTTCTTCCAGTGCTTTAAGACAAGGAACTGAAGGCAGCTGCTTTCAGAATACCACAGTTAGGGGAGGAGAGTGGGAAGTGGTCCCTACCCTTGAGAAAGACACAAAAATGGACCCCAGGGCCCAAACAACTCAAGGTCTCCTGTAAGGGGCAGCACAGACTCACCAAGGCCTCACTCTGGATACATGTGGTACCTGCCCACTGTGGATGTTGAATCATAACTGAGAAGGCTCCTCAGGTCCCATGCTAGGACTAGGCATCAGGTAACCAGAGGCAGCAACCATTACGAGAACAGGGTCAAGAAAGAGCCTGGTGATGCCTCCTCTCAGACCTCAGAGACAGCGGAAATATCTGAATCAAAGGTGAAAGCACACAAGCAAACCCCTCTGAAAGCAAACACCTGGAAAATGGACAGACAGAGGAAAAGCTGGACAGCGGTGAGTGGGAGACATGGAGGGATCACACCTGCACCTCATGAACACCTATGACAGGCATTCTCACACCAAGACAGAACTTGCAGGGACAAGAAACATCCTCCATTTCTAGAGCCGGCATAGGATGAGGAGAGCAGGGCCCTGGGGGATGGGCTGTCCTTCATCCTGACAGTGGTTCTGTGACTATCTTTTTTCCCTCTGGGCTTGCAGAAGTGTCCACTAAACACAGGGAACCTATCCGAGTGCTGCAACATAACACAGTACACAGGAAAATGAGAATCGTGAAATCAGCGAGTCTGTTTATTGTGACCATTGTCACTCTCTTCAGACCTGTGTCAAAATACCCAGAGACCCTGCAAACTAGGCATGTCCTCGAGCCTTGTAATCTCAGCTCCTAGGAGGATAGATATGGGAGGATCCCTGAGGCTTGCTGGTTTTCAGCTTAGGAGAGAAAACACGAGCTCCAAGTTTACGTGGGAGACCCTGCCTCAAAGTAAGCTATGGAGAGTGCTGGAGGAGGGTACTTGACATCCTGTTATGGCTTTTATAAACACACAGGGAGGAAGGAAGGAGGAGAGAAGGGGATGGGAGGGGAGGGAAGGGAATGGGAAGAGAGGAAGAAGAAGAGGAGGAAGAGAAGGAAGAGGAGGAGAAAAGAGTGTTATAGACAGTAGACACAATATTAACTGTCTATCATAACTGACCATTGCTTCAAAACAATAAATTTGCTTTCTTATTCTACGAAAAAGAAGTCAGAACTCTCCTATCTTTGTTCACTTCTGCTCTACCCCTCCAACCCCATCCCACCCCCAGGTGACTACCATGAGCCTGCTTGCTAGAGAAACAAGAATGTCTTAGTTATGTTTCCAGTGCTGTGAACAGACACCATGACCAAGACAACTCTCATAAAGGACAACATTTAATTGGACTGGCTTACAGGTTCAGAAGTTCAATCCATTATCATCATGGCAGGAAGCATGGCAGCATTCAGGCAGGCTGAGAGTTCTACATCTTGTTCCAAAGGCAAACAGGAGAAAACTAGCTGCTTCCAGGCAGTTAGGTGGAAGCTTTCTCAGAGCCCACACCTATAATGACTCTTCCTCCTACAAGACCACACCCACTCCAGCAAGACCACACCCACTCCAGCAAGACCACACCCACTCCAGCAAGGCCACACCTCCTAACAGTGCCATTCCCTGGGCCAAGCATACTCAAACCACCACTGCAACTGCTAACATGGCTTTTCTTGGGGAGATAGAAAGAAATGTCTAGTCACCCCATATAGGGCCCCCAACTACAGAACAAAGAAACAATTCCACTCAAGTCTGGTTTACTGAGCCAGGGAGTTTATTGGGGTCACTTACAGGAGTGTGGGTGACTCAAAGACTGATGCACCCCTGAGAACCTCACCTTAGAGTGGGTAGTGACTCATGAAAGCTACTATAAGGAGAGCAGGAGGAGCAGAACTCTGGCCATCGTTACTGTTTATATGATCTTGAGGAAGGGTCCAGAGAACCTTGGGAGTTTCAGGACCTTCCTGAGACTTGTGAATTTTATTTGCTACCAACTCCTAAACGTTGTTTTAATCATGTCTGTAGACACACACATACACTGCGCACACAGTTTTTTAAAGAAGAATAAAAGTGTTGATAAAATATCAAGGCAGGTGGCAAACTGGTCAGGGAGGAGGTGGGGGAGTGCATATGGCTGAGGAGTGTGGAAATGGCTGGCAGAGGCTGGGAGGGAGACCACCTGCTCCGGTGAAAAGGCCACCCAGTTTCTGCTGGCACTCTGCATTCAGGTGAGTCGTTGGCAAGGCAGGCCTTGGATATTAATGTAGCAGAAGCCAGGTGGTTGCAACTAAAGAGCTGAATAGCACAGCCTGGCCACCATTTGGGCACTGGAACACTAGAGCCTGAAGCCTGACGCCTGGATTGGGCTAAGGTTTTTATTAGATTAGCCTGGGCTTGGCTGGAGTGGGCTGAGTGGAGTACTGCAGCCATGCAAGAGAGAGAGCTCATTAAAGAAAGCACACGCAATTACTAATTTTTTAAGTGCAGTTAGGCTCACACAGACCCCACTTTCATTTGGCCAGGGGCCCTGTCCTTGAATGTGAGCCCTGAGGAGAGCCAAGCAGACTTCCATAGCTGCATAAGCTATGCTTCTAATTCTGAGCCTGGGATGATGAGACCCTGATAAACCACCAGGGTGCTGAGCTGTGGGCCAGTGGCAGAACCTGTGTCCCAGAGAAGCTCATGGCTACAGGGATGCTGGGATCCATGAAGTGTCCCATTTCTAATGTGTGCCTCACTATTCGTGAACACAGTACGCAGTGTGTGTGTGTGTGTGTGTGTGTGTGTGTGTGTGTGTGTGTGTGTGTAAAGAAACTGTTAAGAGCTCAGACTCTTGAGGAGACAGAATATGAGGCTTAGCTCTACGACTTACCGCCAGAATTTACCAGGTTCTGCCTGCCCTTTGGGTTAGATCTTCCTTTCCTTCCCAACCCCAAATGCACGCAACCTCTGCCTAGTCTGCAGGTGGATGGCTGAATAATGTTCTCCTGACCAAACCCCACCAGGAGAAAGTCTGGGTGCCCCGTTGGGCCCCTGCCTCCATCCATGGGTCAGCTCCACATGGTGCTTTCAGCAGCCATTGGGTTCCAGGTCCCTTTCTTATTTTGTTTTTGTTTTTGTTTGTTTGCTTGTTTTGAAACAGGGTTTCTCTGTGTAGCCCTGGCTCTCCTGGAACTCACTCTGTAGACCAGGGTGGCCTCGAACTCAGAGATCCGCCTGCCTCTGCCTCCCAAGCACTGGGATTAAAGGCGTGTGCCACCACTGCCTGGCCCAGGTCCCTTTCTTGATTACCCTGGAGTTCCTGCTCCACATGCTAAGATGTCCAGATTCTATGGAACTTTTCCTGTGTCCAAGAGTTCTGCGAGCATCCCTTCATCATGTCAGGTTTCTTTCTTCTAACCCTGGACAATGTGCTTCTGGATTCTCATTTAAACCAGTGGTTTTTTTTCTCAAGCAAATTCAGATTTTAAAAAATCTAAGTAATTTGTTTCACAAAAATTTTATGCAGCAGATCACTTGACATAGCTAGTGTTAGCATCTTCCCAAATCCATTAAAGCAAACAACAAGCAACGTTGGAAATGAGGTGTTGACAAGAGCCCTTGGTACCTATAATCCACACAGCTCCCTTCAGAGGTAAAATCACTGTGACAAGGAACCCCTGTGTCAAATGGCAACAATTCAGGCATGGGGCCATAGAGTAAGACCACAGTTGTTAGTGATGGAGAACTGAGACATCAAACTTCACTAAAACTTTCTCTCACTTGCAGAAGTGGGGAGGACTTTGTTTTGAGAAAGAGTTGCTGCACACTCCCTAGACAAACATGCTACGTTCCCTTACATGCATCTTTAAGATCCTTGAAATCTGTCTTCAAACTGTATGCATTTAGTCTTGGAGAGGTGGCTCGGAAGAAAGAGCACCAGTTGCTCTTCTAGAGGACCAATTCCCAGCACCTGCTTGGTGGCCCCCAACCATCTGTAACTCCAGTTCCAGGAGATCAGATGCCCTCTTCTGGCCTCTGTGGGCACTGCATGCACATGGTGCATACACACACACACACACACACACACACACACACACACACAGAGTAAGAAAGGCAGAGAGACAGAAAGACAGAAAAACAGAAAGGGACAGAGAGAGAGAAAGAGAGGCAAATACTCAGTATACATAGAATAAAAAAATAAATGAATTATTAAAAACCAAACAAAACCTTGCCTGTTCCAGTAGTGGCTCATACCTTTGAGTATGTCTATCAGGGTATTTCCAGAGCAGAGGGAACATGAACTGATCTGAGCAACAGCACACGAACAACACTGTCTCAGGGACTGGGGGCCCAGACTGAATCAAAAAGGGAAAGGAGAAGGTCAGAAGAGCAGCAGCACAGCCTTCTCTGTGCTCCCTGACCAACCAAACCCTGCTGTAAGAAGGGGAGTTGTAGCCACATGCTCTGCCACCAGCACCATGGATCTGGTTTCTGCCCTGCCTTCCTTTTCCTGGGTCCTCTCAGACCATGAGTGAAGAGACCTCTGCCAGGCTTGTCACAGTCTAGGAAAGGCAACTTACTATTTCTGCCACCAGAGAACCTTTAATCCATCCCAGTAGATGAAAGACCACTCTTATGTCTGGTTTTGTTTTTCATAAAATCATTAGCCAAGAAATCTCTCATTATTTGTATGGTGGAGGTCGAGACATCTTACTTGACATGCCCGCCATTTACCTCAGTCACCAAAGCTGCATTGCAATCAGCGAGAAGCTAAGGGGCTGGAGAGAGGAATGGAGAAAGTAATTCCCAGTCGCGGCTGGGCCAGGCACAGTGTTTTCAGATTTAAATCTGGAGGACTGAAAATGTACCTCAGTGGACAGGAGTGCTGCCTAGCTGCGTACAGAGTTCTAAGCTTGGAGTGTGCTTCTTTCAGCATTTCCAAACTCATTCCTTTAATTATCTCTGTTCTTGTGTTACTGAAATCACTGATTTCCTGCTGAGCTTGGCCCTTCGGGTGTGGCCCACCTCCGTAGAGAGCTCTGAGAATCTGCTCATTACTCTGAAATATTTAAATCCACAAAAAATATGCTTCATGTGGCTCATCCCCTTAAAAAAAATACTCTCTCTCAATACTTGTTTAAAAGAATCTGTTTAGTTTTTGTCTTACATATAGAAGTGTTTTGCCTGCGTTTATTTCTGTGTGCCATGAGCATACCATGCCAGCAGAGGCTAGAAGAGGTATTGGGTGCCCTAGAATTGCAGTTACAGGTGGTTGTGAGTTGCCATGTTGGTACAGGGGACAGAGCCCATGTCCTCTACTGCAGTGATGACGAATAAGCCAACATTCCCAAGACAACTCGTCAGCACAGGGACTGTGTCCAGCCCAGCCTGCTCACATGGTATTCTGATTTAAGAACGATGTAAAAAGTGTTTTGATCCAAGGAGCCCTTAACTTTTGATGCCCCAGGTTCTCCTCCTCCAAACCCGCCCAGATTCAAGCACCTGTAGGTGAGTCTGATGAGCATTCCATCTTAGAAACAGTAGACCAGCACTTCACAAACTGTAAAATGGTGGCAGCCTCTCAGAGAAGAGGGCTTTGTGTGTCTGCTGAAAGGGACCAAGCAGGAGGAACACCAGAAGAATTGAGGGGACAGTAAGCTGCAGTACATGTGGCCCCTCTGTACCTCAGATACCTGGTAAGAACAAAGCTTTGGCTTCACTGGGGTTTGAGTGTTGACACTTCGTTCCCCCATGACCCTGTCCTGGATTCTTTTAGAATTTAACCCCTAACATAGTGGTGTTTCAAGGTGGACCCTTATGGGAACCCTTTTCCAGTTCTGCCTGTGTGACCACGGAAGAACATCATGTACCATGCATAAAATCTGCCCCTTGATCTTGGGCTTCCCAACCTCCAGAACTTCGAGCAACACCTTTCTGTTGTTCGTAAGTTACCCAGTGCAAGGTGCTTTGCTATAGTAGCTTATACAGACTGAGACACCAGGTGACCCTGTACCAACAGAAAAGTCTTGCCTGGGAGGTAGCAACCAAAGCTGGCTCAAAGATGTGAATTCTAAGTTCACAGTTAACTCTTTTTATATATAATTGCTATCAAAATTCATGTATTACAAAAAGGGATATAAATTTTATAACAGGGTTCTAAAAAAATAGTAAGGAGAATATTCATTCGCCAAGGCGTTGATGCTTTCAAAAAAAAATTATAGATGCTGCTACAGATTTGATGGGGAGGTGGGGGTGGTGCCCCCCCTTATGTGAGGTGTGTTACCTAGATAATCGGTCAGGCTCCCAGACAGCCCTGTCCTCGGTACACAGGGGCCATATGCACTGCAGCTTACTGTCCCCTTGATTTTTCGAGTGTCCCTCCTGCTTAGTCCCTTTCAGGAGTTACACAAACCCCTCTCCTCTTTGAGACCGCCACCTTGAGATTCTAGACCAATCGATTCCTGGTCTCAAGGACAGTCTCTTTCTTGAAGGAATTCTGACAAATCCAAAATTTACACTTCTGTGAATGCAGAAGAAAAGCAGCCTGGGTTTGCAGCTGACTGTGTGTTAGTGCATTTCTCCATGACGGATACGAACCCTTGTTTGAGCAGGTGTGTTACCAGAGCTGTCTGGCCAGTGTTTGGGCCTGAACAGGCAGCTCGGACAAGCTAGGCTAAGCCTCATACTCAGTAGGCAATTAAAGAAGCAAAGAATGGCTAGAGGCAGAGAAGGAGGGTGTAATTCAAAGTGGCTGTATTGGGAAGGAGGACAAAGGGACCACTTGATGCCTCTATATTCCGAGTCTGTCTTAAGAGTCCTGACATGAAATTCGTTTAAATAGGAGACAAGAGGTTTCTGGAGCTAAGCAGCCCAGGTCATCCTCTGGGTTCCAGCCTTTTCTTACAGGGTTGTCTAACAAGTTGTCAGAAGTGTGTGAAATCTGTTTCTGGGAGACAAGAATCCCCTCTGGCTGGCACCAGGCCTCAGCCTTCCCCTTCCCCCAGCATGAGACCCCTGAGAACATTCCAATTCCTTGGGGGCCCATTATTTCACTAGCTTGATAGCCAAGGGAGAGGCACAATTGGTTCTCTTTAGACTCTCTTAGCTCCTTCCCGGATGGTCACACGGGACATCTGGGGACTGTAAAATGACCTTTCTTCCCATATATGACCCTTACTTCCTGGGCCCCTACCTGGCTTCTCAATCTTTCCCCTGCTGTCCCCCTCCTGCGCCAGCTCACCAGCTGCCTGTCATGAATCAGAGACAAAGAAGAAATCAAGAAGTCTGCATTGTCCTTATTTCAAAAATTGGGTTTAATAATTCATCGAAAAGGGAATTTTTAGTAACAAGCTTTGGATATAAAAAGGGAACAGGCCTCTCTAAACGGGCGTCTGTTCCTGTAGTTGCAATACTGAGTGGGGAGAGGAAAAACGTCAGTTGGGTCCACGTGTATCTCTCATATTTGCTGAGGATGTCATGGTCCCCAGACTACTAGTAAAAGTGATTTTTAAAGCAACCTTTGCAGGAAAAGGAATTTAAGCCACACCTTGAAAGTCTTCTTTGTTGCTGCAGAAATCCACCTACAGGTCATTTCAACAAACAAGCATGCAGAAACATCTACAGACTGGAAGTGTGTTTCCTGCCCAGACCCCCACCATCGCCAGGAATACCAAACCACTGCTGCTTTGCAAGGCAGACGGCAGCAGGTGAGGGGGTCTGTGGGTCTCCACACGCACACACAAAGCTGTTTAGAATGTCACAGAAATCAGTCATTCCCCTAGCCGAGCTGCTGAAGCGTGACGGGCTGCCTTTAAATACCTGTCACTCCGACTTGCTGATACTCAAGGAGGAGGGGAAGCCCAGAGAATGAGAAGGAAGAAAATTAACAGAATCTTCTAATTGCCCAGGTTGCCCACCAGAAGCAGTGCTACAGTGGATCTGCAGCAGGAAGCGCCCGCAACCCTATCAGATCCAAGGATGGGACAGCTGCCAGGAGCATCGAACACCTCCTCTTTCATTTGATAGACAGTGTCTGCCTCCTGTGCCTGAGGAGACTTGCTCAGAGATTAGCATTTCCAAGTCCCCGTTCCCTCCTGTTTTGCTGTGGCTTTTTTGCAGAGTCTGACTGAATCCCGGAGTATCTTGAACAAACTGAATTTCCTAAACGCTTCAAATATCTGCGATCCTGGGAAGTCTCTTGAGATCTGGCAGGTTGCTATTTAGGCAAATTTTTTCCCCCTCAGAGATGTAACCTGTTTATCATTCAAGAGTCTCTGGAGCAAGGAAACGGAGAACGAGGAGAGGAAATCAGCTCATACACTCTATCCTGAGGTGTGTGGGCTCAGTTCAACTTTCTGGAGAATAATTTGACCCTTTCAAAGTGTGACTTTCTGGACTGAGGACATAGTTCAGTTGGTAGTGTGCTTGCCTAACATTCACGAAGCCCTGAGTTTAATCTCCAGCCAAGGCATGGTGGTGTACATCTCCAGCATTCAGGAGGTGCAGACAGGAGATCTGAAGTTCAAGGTCAGCCATGGCTGCTGTCCTAGCTTGCTTTCTATTGCTGCGATAAACACCAAGCCCAAAAGCAGCTTGGGAAGGAAAGGGTTTATTCAGTCTTCCAGCTGACAGTCCATCGTGAAGGAAGTCAGGGCAAGAATTCAAAGCAGGAACCTGAGCAGAGGACATGGCAGAATGCTGCTTACCAGCTTGCTCCCCATGGCTTCCTCAGCCTTAGTTCCTTCTACAACAGGACCACCTGCCTGAGGGTAGAACCACCCACAGTGGGCGGGGCCCTCCCACGTCAATCACAAACAAGAAAATGCCTTGCAGACTTACTTTTCAATTGAAGTCATTTGACAGACAGACAGACAGACAGACAGACAGACAGACAGACAGACAGACGGACGGACGGACAGACAGATGGACAGACAGACAAAACCTAACCAAGACAGCAGCATAGTGAGTTCTGAGGCCAGCCTGGACTATGTGAGACTTTTTCTCAAAAGAAAGAGAAAAGCAAAGGAAAGGGTAGGGAGGAGAGGGCAGGGAAGGGAAGGAGAGGGCAGGGCAGGGGAGGGCAGGGGAGGGAAGGGCAGAGGGGGACAGGAGAGGGCAGGGCAGGGCAGAGCAGAGCAGATTCACTCTTTGCCCTGGCAAAGATATTGCTGCCTGTTTGTCCTTGGGGAAGAGTCGAGGTGTATTATTGCATTCTGGTTTCAGCATTTACAAAATCGAAAGTTGGAAAGCAAAAATTGAGAAGTGAAAATCTGAGACTAGTGATTAATTCAATCTCCGTGAATTCTAGCAATGGAGTACTGCACAGTCGTTAAAACAGCTACAGATTATTAGATGAGTGGAATTGTTCATGGCGTAAAGTTATAAAACACCATAGGACAATACATTATGATAGTTTTTAGTTCTTTTAATGAATTTGAATTTATTAGGTGCATACACTTAGGAAGGCCCTGGGAGCATTTTCTGGACCATATTTAGAGGAAACTGGGATTAGGTGGCCTCTGAGCTTCTGTCTAATGAATCATATCACTCACTGAGAGGAAAATGCTGAAGAAAACTACACATAAGATTCTGATGAAGCATCAACGCCTTTGTGTTCTCACTTGAAACGATGGCTCAGATCTGATTTAACAAAGAGCCACCGGGACAGTCCACTTTACGGGGCCAAAGCTAATAATGCAGATGCATCCTGTGTCTCTGGGTTTTAGATGACCAGAACGGTGGTGCCTGTAATGGAGGGGCACAGCACTGACCCCCTCAGCCAGGACCTTTCAAACAAGAGCCCCCAGACTTTGCACTGAAGCAAAGGGAGTGGTGGGTTTGGGGGTATAGACTCTGGAGCCAAACTGTCTGGGTCCAAATTCTCCTGATAGCGGGCCACTTAACCTCTCTGAGCCTTGCTTCCTCCTCCGGAAATGGAAGATAATAGCACCAACTGCTGGCTGCTGAGGTCACCTGAGTGACTCTGAGCAGAGCTGAGATGCTGTCTTGAGCCAGAGGTGTGGGCAGCCCTGCTAGCTTGGCTAGAAGCTGCCAGTCTCTCCTGTGGCTTAGCAGAGGCGCCTGAAGCACTTTGGCTAGGAGAGGAGGGGAGAGGGCATACATTACCCAGTGAAACGCTAATGTGTTCAGTCCTAGATGTGTGTTGGGAACCCTATGCAGGCTGAAACACCCTCCACACACATGTGTACACCCTGCCACACTGACACCCACCTGGCTCCCAGGCCCAGCTTCTGTCCCCCAGGTTAGTTTTAAGTGGTTTCTGTTATTATCCAACAACCATAGAGAGCAGACTGAAGAAGGGAAGTGGGGGGATGCAGAGGAGTTAAGACAGGGTTCCCCCCCCCCCCTGCCCTACACTGAGGCCACCAACCATCTGGCTCCCAGGGTACCTGCAGGTCCCACCTGGGAACTTCAATGGCATCTGGGATTGAAGGGGAAAGAGGAAGCCAATGGGGGAGTGAGCAAACACAACATCCTTGGATTGTCCCCAGCTTTCAGATGGTCACCCAGAGGTCCAGAGACTTTGCTAGACCACCCTCCAGAGCTACCACACTCTCCAGTGATAGCCATACCACCATCTACTAAGCCTTTACCACACAGCCAGCATTGAGCCAAGCAAATAGTGTCTACCCATTACTTCAAATTATTTTTGTTACTTCTAATTATGTGTGTCTGTGTATGCTTCTCTGTATTGTCTGTGTCTGTATGTGTCTGTGTGTCTGTGTGTTTGTGCATCTGTGTCTCTGTGTGTATGTCTGTGTGTCTATGTTTATGTGTCTGTACATTTGTCTGTGTGTCTGTGTGTGTGTATGCTCATCTGTGTTTCTGTGTGTATGTCTGTGTGTCTATGTTTATGTGTCTGTATGTATGTGTCTCTATGTGTGTCTGTGTGTGTGTGCACATCTGTGTCTCTGTATGTATGTGTGTGTGTATATATATATATATATATATATATATATATATGTATGTCTATGTGTGTGCATCTGTATCTCGCCTGTGTATATGTGTTTGTGTGTATGTGTTTGTGTGTGAGTCTCTGTGTGTCTCTGTGTGTGTGCATCCGTGTCTCTGTGTATATGTGTGTGTCTCTGTATGTGTGCATCTCTGTGTTGGTAAGCACATTTGAGTACAGTACCTGAGGAGGCCAGAGGTGTCTCATACCTAGAGTGGGAGTTACAAACAGTTGAGAGCTGCCATGTGGGTGCTGGGAAACAAACTCAGCGTCTCTTGCAGGAGCAGCAAGTATTCTGAACTACTGCTCCATCTTTCTATCCCCTCTATTTATCTTCCAATCTCCATTTTATAGATAAAGAAACTGATACTCAGAGACAATGTTACCCTTCCAAGTTGTAGTAGGCAAAAATAATGGCTCCCCAAAGACGTTTTCTTGCCGTTGTGTTACTGCCTGTAGGAAGCAGAGAGAGAGGAAAGGGCAGGGGACCAGGAATCACAAAAGACACTGTGTAGCCTGCTTCCTACATAACCTGTGACCTACGTCCCCAGCTAGATCTTCACCAGCTCTGGAAGCAATCCTGCCAATCGGAATCCCAGTGTTCCACATGTGGGCCTGTGGGGACATTTCATAATCAAATCGTGACAATATCCTTATCTGCAATGTCTAATCCTCACTGGCAAGGCGACTGGATTGGGAACCACCTTAAGAGGCACTCTGAGTACATCTGTGAGATGTTTCCAGAATGGTTGAGGGAACATCAGGATTCATGGCACCCTGCTTCCTGCCTATCTATGGACATGAAGTGACCAGCTGCTTCCGATCCAGGCTGCCGTGCCTTCCCTACCTCGATAGGCTGTACCCCCCAAATGTCAAGCTCTAAAGCAAGCCTTCTCTTTCTTATGTTGCTCTTGCTGGGCGTATTGTCACAGGAATGCTAAAAGTTACTAATGTAATATCCCAACTGCTAGACCTCATGACTGTCACCCTACAGGCATGACTAGAGCTCTTGCAGTGGGGAGAGAACCGAGTGAACTCATGGATACTGCATCATCACACGGTCTTTATAAGAGAAGGACGTAGGCAGGGGGGTCAGAAGGAGTCAGAAGTCAGAGTGATAGCCTCACTGGCACCTCTGGTAGCTGGAAGCAGCCAGGAAACAGGGTCTGCCTTGGAACATTCGAGGAAGTAGAGGCCCGTCAACCCACTTAACCCCTGACTTCTAGAGCTGTAGGAGGGTAGCTCTGAGTTACTGTAAGTCACCAAGCTTGTGGCAATTTATTCCATTCACAGGATGAAAATGTGATGTAATTGTATGCATGTCAGATGGCAGAAGCAGGATTCAAACCCTTTTCCTCCTGACACAGAGACTGCATTCTTATTTCCGTGTTACGTGACCTTGGAGCTTTGATTTTGGATTTTTAAACTATTTCTTTTACATTACACCAAACATGACACCCATGAGACAAGATGTAGAACCTGAAAGATTTTTGTAAGGTTTGAAAATGAGATGTAAAAGAGTTCCAAGAGGATGCAGGAATCCAACCAAGTATCTGCACATGCTGAGCTGATGCAGGGATGCAGGTGATGAAGGTGATGCGGGGATGAAGGAGAGAGGGTTCCACAGAGCCACGGTTCAGTCGATGGGAGCAGGAAGCCGGACCAACTGTGCAGCAGCATAAAGCTAGCCCTCCACCCCCACACCTTCTGCTGACCCCCCCCCACACCTTCTGAAGGAAGAATCCAAATTGATTAAAGGCAGAAAAATGAGTAGAATATCAATAAAGACAACAAAGGTCGATCGGTGATGACACCGCCCTAACCAAGAGGCTGCAGAAAGATAAGACTCATGCACAAATTCAGCAAGCCATGTTGGGTGATTTCTAGTCAACAAAGAACTATAACAAACAGGGAAAGGTATAAAATGATTTTAAAAAATCAGAGGCTCAGTGGGCATAAGCCTGATGACCCAAGTGGATCCCAGGACCCATGTGGTGGAAGAAGAGAACCAACTCCTGAAAGTTGCCCTTGGCCTTCATGCCTTCATCATGCCAAGGACATGCATACACGTGCACATACTCAGAATAAAGAAATTTAAAATTTTAGATATATACACATATGTGTGTGTGTTAGTATGCAAGTGTATGTGTGTGTACATGTGTGTGTAAGTTTGTGTGTGTATGTATGTCTTTGAAACTAGCAAGAGAATAGGTAAAGGAGTGTGTGTGAATTAACAAGAGACAGTTTGAAACCTTACAGAGAATAGGTAAAGGAATGTGTGTGTGTGTGTGTGTGTGTGTGTGTGTGTGTGTATGTGTGTGTGTATGTGTGTGTATGCATACATGTGTGTAAGTGCATGTGTGTTTGTGTGTGTGTGTGTGTGTGTGTGTTGGAAATTAGCAACAGACAGTTCAAATCCTCACAGAGAACAGGTAAGGGAGAGGTGTTGTCAATTCACAGACAATATTTTCAAACTCTAGTGACCAACTAATATAATTAAAACAAAGGACTTAGTGCATTGCACCCATAGGAAGAGAGAAAAAGTAGAAAGATAGTGAGCAGTGGGGCTGATGAGGTTGTATGGAGGGGGAGGTTTTCTGTGCTGCTTCAGAAGAGTGTGAACTTAACAATAGTGTTCAGGAACTCTCTCTTCTCCTAGAGACACGGCGTGAGCAAGCATGTTCAAGGATATAGTTTTGTTTGTTTTTAAGGTTTAGTTTTCTTCCTGTGTATCTGAGTGGGATAAACAACTTGGTGTCTCCCTGCATCTGAAATAATAAAACAAGAAGAGACCTCACTTTTCCAACAAGTCAAGCCAAACTGCAAAAGTGGATCCCTAAGGACAGCGGGCTTGTCACAAGAAGGCAATGCCAGCTGCTTCCCTAAAGTCTAAGAGTGGGGAGGATTGAAGCCAGGTCTAACACATCGGGAAACAGCTTCTGAGTGAACCCATCTAAAAGATCAAATGCCATTTCAAGTTGTTGGGAAGATTGAATGAGATTTTTTTATTTCCAAGGTTAGAAAATGAAAACAAAGATTACAGAGGTGTGTTTTGTCTTGTGTTTCAGAAATGTTGTCTTCAGTGAGACCTCTCTGCCCTTTGCCATATTCTGAGCCAGGTCTAGTGTACTGAGCATTTGATATGTCCACAAAAGACTGAACAAATGAAGATTTGCTCTCAAAAACAAGGAAAACCACCCTGTGCCTTCCTCTGGTAACTTGATATCTTTTCTTGGCTTAAACACACACGATTTTTAGTTTTTGCTAAGTACATGTGGCTTTAGCAATCTCCAGCTTAACACTTGCCATCTCTGTGAAATCCTGCCTCTGCACACTGCAGTTTCTCTCTGGCATTGATCTGAACTGTGTTTGCTTTGTGAGCTGGGACAGGGACATCTCAGCAGGAGCCTGCTTTGTAAAGGGTCTGCCAGAACCATTTGATTATTTACTTCTGCTCACCAGACAGCCTTACTCCCCGGAGGAAGTGAGGAGGCAAGGGGCAAGTGGTACTCTGATGGCAGAAACATTCTCTGCAGTGGTCGAAATTGCCTGTCACCTGAATGGATCTTGAACCATTCAGGAGACAAACCTCTGGACATGTCTGTAAGGAAGCTGGTAGGTTGAGTTAATGGTGATGGAAAGACACCTTCCCCACCAAATGTGAGCAGCAACGGCCCAAGGAACGGGGTCCCAGATTGACCTTATGGAAAGGAGAATGTCAGCTGACAGCCAGTGTTCCTCTCCTTGCTTCCAACTGAGGACACAGTGTGTCTGGCTGTCTCACCCTCTTGACGCTGTGTTTTCCTCTTCACGAGGGAGAGGACCCTCAAACTATGTGCCCAGACACAGTGTGCCCTTCCTTCCTACGTTGGTTTTGTCATGGCAAAAAAAAAAAAAGTAACTAATAAGCTCCTTCTTAACCTTGCTTCCCAGTTAGGACGGCTGAGGCTCACAGAAATCAGACCGCTTGCTCACCATGCTGCTGCTTGCTCGCCATGCTGCGGCTTGATCTTGTACACTGAGAGCAGAGAGATGGGTAATGGTGAAAGAAATACAAAGGTTATTTGTATTTGTCAGTGCGACTGACAGAGAAGCAGAGGCACGTGCCTGCTCTGCTGTTGGTCATAGTTTGTAAGCACACAGTCTTGGCAAGGAAAATGGTCTCCATCACAGGCAGAACCTTTCCCCCTCTTGGCTCTTTATCCTTGAGAAAACAAGAAATGTGAATTTGTCACTGAATGGTGGCTGTGTGCCTCTGTCTCTGCACAGTCTCCTTGGGCTTTACTGCCCTTTCCATCCCTTCCAGAGGTGGCTGAATTCACCAAAGAGTTCCCTGTGTCCAGTGCTGAGGGTGTGACCAGGGGCGGTGTCTGTTTTCCTCAAGCCTGCCAACTCCATCTACCTGCTGCGACTAAGGCTAAGACTTCAGGAATTTGGGATCTGTTCTTTCCTGAGTTTTTCCAGAAGCCTCTGATCCTGCAGACACCCTGTTATGACACTCTCCTCCTACCCTTATTCTAACCTGCAACTGTCATGGCTGTACCCACCTGCAACCAAATCTCAGTCTCCAGGGATAAGTCTCCAAGAGAGCCGCAAGAGCTCTGAGAAGCAGAGGTTCTTTGGAAAGACCTCATGGCCCCACCACCTTTCTCACACAATGTGGGTGCTGAGCAAATGGTAAGTTCCTGGAAGAGCGGTTCTTAACCTGTGGGTCATGACCCTTTCACAGGGGTCACCTAAGATCATGGGAAAACATAGATATTTACCTTACGATTTGTAACAGTAGCAAAATTGCAGTTATAAAGTAACAATAAAATAATACTGTGGTTGGGGGTCATCACAGCATGAGGAACGGTATTAAAGGGTCACAGCATTAAGAAGGTTGGAAAACACTGTCCTAGAGGTCCCCCATAGCTGTTAATGCACAGCTGGCAAGCAAGCTTCCTGGTACTTGAATGAGAGGGGTTTTAACTCTGGGGCTAGAGGAGCTGAAGGTGGGCAGGCAGGGGACAGCAAGGAAACCAGAGGTCAGCAGTGATATGAAGCTGTCCCTCCCTCCCTCAGTCTGGGGTGATCAAAGGGAAAGAAGTTGAAATCACCTGAGCCCTGGGTTATATCACCTGGGAGAATGGAATTCCCAGCATGCCTGATCAATAAGACCTGGGCCAGAACCAGGCTTCAGGAGACCCAGACTACAGCAAAGGGAGGGGAGCAACAGTGTGTTCTGAACCCAGTAAGCAGCCGCCATCCCTCACAGACTCTTTTTTTTTTTTTTTAAGATTTATTTATTTTATGTATGTGAGTACACTGTAGCTATACAGATGGTTGTGAGCCTTGATGTGGTTGTTGGCAATCGAATTTGCTCTCTCTCTCTGGCTCTGCTCGCTCAGCCAGCCCCGCTCACTCAGGTGTAAAGATTATTATTATACATAAGTACACTGTAGCTGTCTTCTGACGCACCAGAAGAGGGCGTCAGATCTCATTACGGGTGGTTGTGAGCCACCATGTGGTTGTCGGGATTTGAACTCAGGACCTTCCAAAGAGCAGTCAGTGCTCTTACTCGCTGAGCCATCTCTCCAGCCCCACTCAGAGACCAGTGAGCCTGTGTCTTGGGAGTTTAGGAGACAGGCTGTCAGACAGAACACAGGATATGAAGTTGTACAGAAACATGAGGTGAAGCAGAGAGCAATGAAGCCGACACAGCACAACTCCAGGAAGGACACAGAAGCCTCCTGCCTTCATAGCCCCCACACTCCCTCTTCAGAGTCCACCAGAGCAGATGAAGAAGCCTTCCACAACTCAGCATTTTCTCTTCCCCTCTTCCGTCTCCCTCCACACCCAACTGCCAGGTCCCTCTCCTACTTCTTCCTCTGACCAAAGGAAGCACCAGCATTCAGATTTCCACCATAGCGTGTCAGGTTCTCTATGCTAAGCATAGAGAAGCAATAGGCCTTACTACTCGTGTGTGTGTGTGTGTGTGTGTGTGTGTGTGTGTGTGTGTGTGTGCACGCGTGCACACACGCGCACTCAATCACGGGCACATTCATAGGTGTGCACACATCCATACCTGCACCTGAAGGCCAGAGGTCAGTCTTGGCTATCTTTCTCAATCATCCTCCACTTTACTATTTTTTAAGTTGCCCCCCAGGTTTATTGAAAACATTACAGAACGGAATAGACTAAAATGTCTCCTAATGGTGTTTTGAAATTCATCCCAACTGTAGGATATGTGACCTGCAGGTTGGAGAGACTGCCAAAGTCCAGATGTTTTAGCAGTTCCTTGGTGTTAAGATCTGCTCTCATGACCCAGGGCTGACACCTCAAGAATATAATCGTCTCTCCTCTCTCTCCTGCAGCTTGACGCCTCTCAGGAGACCTTTGTGTATCCACTTCATCAGACGAATGACTTAGCCTGCTGTCTTACTGAAGAGTTTCTTGGTGGCGACAATGGCCATCTCCTCACACACGTGTGTTGGTATGGAAGTCACTAACTACTCATGCATGTGTAGTACTTCTCCATGATGATCAGGGCCACCTTCTTCAGAGACTCGGTGCAAACTTGGCCCTTGCTGAAGGGTTTGGGTTAAAGAGTCCACCTTATTTTTTGAGACTCAGTTTCTCAGTGAATCTGGGGCTCACCAACTTGGCAAGAATCATCTCTGTTCTGGGCTAAGGAGCGGCATTCTTTGTTGCTTCTTTGGGGACCCATCGGCCTTCAATGTGGAAGGCTGGAGAAGGTCATGAGAGGGTCTAGAACTGATAGCTATGTCCTGATGAGCCAGGAGTACCTTCTTGTCTGTGATCTTGCCCCGCCCCCCAGCAGCCTCACTGTGGACTGGGTGCCACTGAGGCCAAGGGTAATTGCAAATCCAGAATCTTAATGAACAATGTGAGATTTGAGCCTGCATGACTTCAGGATTTTCCTTTAGGGTTTTCTTCCTCAGGTCCTCAGTTAATCCTTGTTGCAAATGCAGTTCTTCCTCTTACATCATCCCTTCTTCATTTCTCCATCTATCCCGAAGGGAGTGCTGCCTGAACAAACCCTCCACGTTCAGCTCTCCTGGAGCCACCTTGAGTAGCAAGCTCAGCCCTGTCTGAGACCTTCCCTGTCCCATTCACCATGGGAGAGACTTCTTCGTCCTCCCAGATCAGGCAACTGTTGGAGCCTTGTGGGAACTTCACCACAGCCCTGCTTTTTCTTGACCATATTTGCTTCCACAACTGTCATAAGCACTGGACTAAGCACCCATGCTGGCCTGCTGCCCAGAGAAGCCCATTAGCAGCAGTTGAGCGGGAGTACTCAGTCTGGGGTGGTAGATGCCAGAAGAAGGCTGTGAACATGCAACCCTTGAAGTTTCTAGAAGCACAAATGAGCAGGAAATTCAACGTTGAAGGGGGAAACTCAGTTCTGTGGTAGCTGCCCTTAACCCTGAGGAGACACGAAGCACGGGCCCCAAAGGCATCAAATACTGTGACAGGAGCTGATTCTAGAATCTTTACGTAGTCTGGTATGCAGTTCCTCACCATCTAAGCCTCTCTGGGTCTTGAGCTCTTCCAGGTGTCTGATTAAGATGGTGTTAATAAAGAATTGGGAAAGGGTGATTCAAGAGCTGTCACGGAGAAGCGGGCATGTGCTGAAGCTCCTGCCGCTGAAGGAGCCCCCTGCCTTTGGAGATTTCAGCACGTTACTCTCCCTCTTGAGGGACACAGACAACAGCCCAAAGATCATCAGCATTCCACTCAGGGCCTTCCCGCGCAGCACAGGAGAAGCTCGTCACTGAGCAGGGCCTGCGTCCAGCTCTTCAGGGAGTCTGCCAGAGGACAGAGTGATGCCACAAGCTTCTGCTGAGCTGAGACTTGGTGTGCATGAAGGCCAAGGATGGTGTCCCCTGAGCACTCGTGCTCGCCCTTATCACGGTGTTGGCTCTGCTTTGTGCTGTCATTCCTTGTTTCACTGAGGAAAAAAAGAAAAGGAAAAATGCTTATTCAGCAATTCCTTGGAAGGACTCTGCTGTTAGAAGTCGGAAGAAAATGAAAGGCTAGAGAGTCTAGTAACATCCATCCTCCCTCCCTCCTCCGCTCTGCGTGTGTGTGTGTGTGTGTGTGTGTGTGTGTGTGCGTGTGCGTGTGT
>JADRCD010210633.1:0-35413 GCA_019843815.1 Montemys delectorum
AAAAAAAAAACACAAAAATAAACAGTTTTTAAAAGGAAAAAATATTAAATGTAACTAAATGTTCAAGGTGCCAGACATGCTAATATGCTAATTGCCCTAATCTGCTTATTATACATCCTATATGCATCACACTATTTCTTATACTATACAAAGATATTGTGTATCAATTAAAATTAGTGGTTTCAAAACAATATGAGAAATTTTGTCTCTCGTGGGAAGGACCAGGAGTCAAAAATTAAGGTGCTGGCCTGTATCTCTACCACAGAAGCCTCCAAAGAGAGAGAGAGAGAGAGCCCCTACCTCTTTCAGCTCCAGCTGCCCCAGATGTTTCCTAAAACATCACAAATTACTCCAGCCAGCCTCTGCTTCAATGGGTCATAAGCCTATTCTCTGTGTCTGTCCCTTCTTTTCATAAAGATACTGGTCACGTTGGATTTGGGGCCACCCTAATTCAATATGACCTCTTTCAATGGAAGTCTGTCTGCAAAGACTATTTCCAAATAACACTTTCTGAGGTTCTTTTGAACCTCAGAAAATTCTGTATAAACTTTTGGAGAACCTTCAGGCCCGCATGTACTGCTGTGTTCCGACTTAACAGCATAATTCTGAAGCACACATCCTGAAGCCCTGGCTTAAATTTCAGGTGTCTTCACATCATGCCGCCCTGTGTATTTGCACACTGTACAACACGGGACTTCACTTCTGCCGTCTAGGGGCAAATTCCTTCATTAAAATAACAAAAACTGGAACACTCAACCCTGAGTGATCCGCAGGAACTACAACTTAGTGCCACAGAAATTCCCTGGGGCAAGTGTCAAGCGAAAGCCAGGGACCTCGGGTGCTGCAGCCCCTGGCCAGGGCGATAGGAAAGACCTGGGCTAGAGCCAACAGCAGGCGCCACCAGACAGCATTCCAGACAAGCGTGAGGGCACCAAGGCTGCAGGGCAGGAGACTTCAGGGCCGCTTCAAAGATGTGTGGGGGAACAGAGATTTAATTTGGGAAGAAAAAAATTTAATAGGAACCCAAATGATAAAAATTTGAGTTTAAAGACTCCTCTGGCAGAGAAGGGCTAGACGAGTGTGGAGCCTGGAAAAACCAAGTGTTGAAACGTCTTCACAAAATACACCCATGTGCATGTGTACAGATGTGCACAGGCGTCATGCTTGCATCTCCTCTGTCACAGCGCTTTAACAGCTGGCCTCAGAAAATATACCAGTCCTGAGGATCTGCTCTCTCTTCAGCCCTTCGCGCCCCGCTTCCTGGCAGCTCCCACGCCAGTCCTCGATACATGTGCTTTCGTTTTCCTCCTGACACCCACCTGCGTGCCAGTCAAGAGCAGAAAAAGGCGAAAAGAAATGAAGGTGCTGGGAAGCAACAGCCACCAGAGAAGGTGGCCTGGGTCTACTCACCTTTGCATCGCTCACAGCAGGCGCCCCTCTGCTTGATGGCCAGCGCACAGTCCCGTGACAGCACAGGGCACTTCTCCCTCTTACAAGTCACCTCTTTGTTCTAGACAAAAAGAGACAAGGGACATTCAGGATCAACTTCCTTTGGAATCCAACGCCGCAGCTGCAGTTTCCTCTTCCTATCTTGCCTTCAACTTGGCAAGAAAACTCTGAGATAGCTGATGGAATTTTTCTTTCCCTGGAACAGAACTATCCCCCAGGAATACGGGACTTTTAGGAAAGTAGAGTGCTTTCAGAGATGAGGGGAGCAGGAAAGCTCCGTCTTTAGATGCCAGCCTTGCCCAGATAACCCCATGCTGAGGAGGAAACTTTCTAGTTCCATCCTAAGGTTTTCTTTCAGTACACACTCCAGAAATGATAATATTTGTGTAAATCATATTTTGCCCATTGGCTACCTGGGCCAAGATTGCATCGTGAGAACAAAAATATTTTCTCACGGCTGTGCAGCAAGCCTTAATAGTAGAGTGCATTAAAATGCACCGATCTAAAGTTCCAACTCAAATAACGACAAAGTTGAGCATTGAATAGGTTCAGTAAGAGAAAAAATAATATTCCACATGCCAAGCATAGACACAGTCGTCAGTGTTTTATAGCTGTGGGACAGCTGCATTACATTAGCACTTATGCTAATGAAAGTGTGGTAAGCATTTGCATCTTTGGTTTATCCCAAAAGGTTAGCTGCTAAAATGTCTTAGATGAGATCTGAACACGAGGGCACGCCTGGCTCCATAGAGAGCAGGGAGGTGATCTCCTGATCACACAACCTGACCAGTGTAACAAAGGCTCCTGACAGGCCCTGTGCACTGGCTTCCATTGAGATTTAAATCCCAGGAGATCAATTTTACAGATAAGGGCGAAAAAGCACAACTCAGTGTGAGTAGCTGGCCTTCCATCCAGGTCTGAATCGACATCCGTGGCCCAGGGGAGAGTCTCTCTAAAGTCCCAAATGTACACCACCCATGCCCTAGGTCTGAGCTGAAGCTGTGGCTGCTTATGGCCTTTACTTCCCTGCATGTGGCATGTTGGGGAGCTGCAATGCCAGCTCTGCTCAGCTTGGGACAAGCCTGCAGCCGTCCTCAGAAGAGAATAGGACAATGCACTGAAGTGGCCCTAAGAAAGGTCTCAGTACCCTCAGAGCTCCCAGGGACCCAACCACCAGCCAAGGACTGTACACATGGTGGGACTGATGGCTCTGGCAGCACGAGTATAGTAGAGGATTGCAAAGTCGGTCATCAATGGGAGGAGAGGACCTCGGCCTTGTGAAGGTTCTGTGACCCAGTGTAGGGGAGTGCCAGGGCCAATAAGTGGGAGAGGGTGGGGTGGCAGGCATGGGGAGGGGGGAGGCAACAGGGGTTTGTTCCTGTTGTTTTTGATTGTTTGTTTGTTTGTTTGTTTGTTTGTTGGAGGGAAAATTGGGAAAGGAGAAATTTGTATGTAAATAAAGAAAATACCTAATTAAAAAAAAAAAGAAGAGTCTCGCGTTCTCCTTGCTCTTGAAGAATACAGCTCAAGGGTGGAAGCAAGTTCTCACCACCTTTGGTCTAGGACCTTGGAGATGTGGCTGTGGGTGTGTGAGGAACGAAGGAAGGGTGGGTGAGAGGGGTGCAAATGTGTGCACATTAACGCCCGACCCACACTCACCTACCAAGTCCAGACCCCAGGCAGTTGTAAGGGAAAATGCACCCCTTTTGTGTTGCTCCCAAATTTCTTTTATGCTCTACAGTTTACAAGATACTTCCAGCATCTAATTCTGAAATCAGCCCAGATTGTCACCTTCCTTCAGATGACTGGGCCTTCCAAGGAGTCACAGAGCCCTACTCTGTGCTTGATCACTGTCGCAGTCCTACTGTGTGTGTGAGAGAGGGGACAGAGAGGACAGGGTCAGCCTTGCAACAGTTCTACTTCTACAGAACCCTTGCTGCTTCCTTGCCCTGTTGCTGCTTTGCTAGGTCGCCTGAGGCCTTCCCTGGGCTAAGTTAATACCCCCAGGGTTGTCCCAAGTCTGATGGATGTCCGATGAAAGAGCAGTCACCACAGACACCTGGATTTCATCCTGCAGGGCTGCTGTTGCTGCTGCGTGGCTTTGCTGTTGTTTTGTTTGATTTGATTTTATTGGTATTTATTTGTATTTATTGATTGACAGTGAGGGATGAGAGGGTGTGGTTGACATGGGCAATGAATTGCCCATTCTCTCTCTCCCTCCCTGTTTCCATCCCTCTCTCTTTCTCTCCCGCATTTCTTTTTTCTCTCGATTTTCGCACTGTCTGCCCTACAGTATTTAGACCCACAGAGCTAACCTCACTCATTCATTCAGATCCTGTGATACTGTAGTCTCCCTTCTTATCTGCTCATTAGAACAGTCCTATCGGTGTTCTTAATGAAAGCTGGCTCTGCCTCCACTGTAGCTCTGATCTGAAGAATAGAAGAAGGCTAAGTCGACAAAGCACAGCTGTAAGAGTGTCCTTGTCCCCAGTGAAGATGAGGCAGATGACTGAGCTGTCTAGGGCCTATGGAGACAGCAGACCAGGTGGCCTGGCTCCAAGCCCTCCAGTTTTCCAGCTTCACACTTCTCTTCCCAATAATGATGCTTTCAAAAGTAACTGGATCACAGCTCACATTTTTGTTTGTATAGCCTTTCAAATTCTAAACATAGTTAAAATCACAATATAAATTAAAGTGATACATTTTTAAAATTTTAGGTCTGATTGACCATATTCCTTCTGAAGGTAACAAGAGTGTCTAGCAGGTTCGCATGTACGCATATGTGTCCACTGCTTGAAATTACTAGCTGTGACTTCACGTGAAACGTGTAGATTCTGCAACTCCTCTTTAATCACAGACTCCCTCACCCCAGAAAGACTGTGACTGATGGGAACATCGTAAACAGAGATTCTCTCTCATGTGTATTTAAAAAGGCAGCAAACTTGATCACAGCAGGAAAAAGGGTCCCTCCAAAAGTGTCCTCTCTACAAGGAGGAGTCTTCAGAGTTCAAACTTTCAGGACAGCCAGAACGACAGAAGAAGCCAAGTGAGATCTGGTGAGTAGGAAGGCACATGTGCTCCTCAGAAATGCTAGCTAAATTAGAAAGCCGGGACAGAGTCAAAACCCACAACAGGATCCCAAGATTCACAACAAAGAGCTTGTACCTGCCGTCCACAATGCACGGCATTCCAGGCAAATGGTTTGTACAGTCACGTCTGGGGTTTTAAATATACGTGGACAAACAGACAGGCATGCATACCTCAGTTTTAGGCATATATTTAGGGGATAAAATTTCCTTTCTGTTTAACCTTAGGATTTTTTATATCCTATCGGGGTCATTTTGGAGCTGCCAGATCCCATCATTTTTGGAGTCTGTTTGGAGTCTGGTTGGTGTGGATGTGAGGATGGACTTAGAATCCCAGGCCCTCAAGGAAAGAAATAATAGAGCTGCACGAACACCATGGAGACGCTGCTTCCTCATCCCCTTAATTGATCCTAACAGCTACATAGGAAATTCAGACACAGGTAACTAACACCATACTCGCCTGGCTTCCTGGGCTTGGACAAGTCACAAAAACCCATATCCTGGAGACAGTGGCTCTGGCATGGAGTGCTCTACACAAAGCCCTGTGTTCAGGAGCCTGTCATCCCCTACAGCACTGCAGATCACAGATGAGGCTAGGTGTGCGGCTCATTCGGTTCAGGTTTTAATTCAGCAAACACTCTCTGATAGTGAGGCACACGTACTGTGCACTTCCTCGGATGATATTTAGACTCTAAACTAAGGAAAAATCACACAAAACTTCATCTTAGACTGATTCTACAGATAAAGAAGTAAGGCTGGGACATGTCCCCAGAATCAACAAACACAAGTGAGAGAGGTCTAGAACGCTAATTGATCTCTGCCATGGAAATGCTACACTTCAGTACTTGGTACATTGTGGACATCAGGATACAGAGGGAGAGAAAACAGTATCCCTGTTTGGGTCCTCCTAATATATTTCCACGTGTGAAATGAGCCCCTGCCTCCAACAGAATCACTCCATGGACCAGCCCCAGAATAATGGGACTGCTACAGACATGTGCTTTGAGGAGACAATAAGTATGACTCCAATCAGATATCAACAGGGCCAGGCCTATCATACCTCTGAAAGACAGGCCCTTGGTTTTCCACAAATTCCAAGTGGGTTTGGAGAATTATCCATTCTAAGCAAAAAGAAACAATGGCCAAAAAGGTCGTATTCACACAAAGAAAAGGTCAAAACATAATAACCTAACCAACGTATGTTAGCATCACTTCGTGGCTCTTTGCTTTCTCAGCCACCATGTCTCCGTGCTTACCATCTTTAGGGTCAGCCAGCTGGGGAGGTAGGGCAGAACCAGTGTCTCTTCCAGAAGTATGGACCACAGACACCTTAATATCAACAAATGCATCAAAAAATCATAGCCTTGCAGTGCACCCTCAACAACTTGTTAATATGCAAAAAGTAAAGGGGGCGGTATAGAGAGTTAAAAAAATTACATGTCTGGCAAGAAAACTCCATAAGGACGCCAGCCAAACCACAGACAGCTCCAGCAGAAGCCAAGTATGGACAGGATGACAGCAGCCAGCTTGCTGAGTCTGACACTTGCCACCAGATGGCAGCACAGAGCTCCCCGGCCTTAGGAGTTGCAGCCTTGAGCCTGCCTCCTGCCTATGGAACCTTCTCGTGTCTGGAGAGAGTGGGACCATGAGTACAGAAGATAGCAAAGCACCAACATGAAATGTTTTTAGTGGCTTCACACATGGAAAAGAGAAATTCTGTGGAGATGTTATTGAATATTTCCACAAATGTATTGAAGATAATTTTTTTCCAAAACACTTTTCAAGAACCAATCCCATGACAGACTGTAGAAACTATTAGCCCATGTTTTATGTATGTTAAAAAAAATAATAGCAATAAACTGAAGATAGGAACTCAACAGCCAATACAGTGACAGAGGTGGGGGCGAGACTATTGCTGGCAGACACTATGATTAAGCCAGGAAACAGTATCACAAGTGTCCTATGATGTGACTGATGTGCCACTTCCTTTAGCCATACTAGAGATGTCATGAAAGAACCCTCAGTTTCCTTCTGCTCTGGCCTCTGTGAAAGCAAGATCTTCCCCAAAGACATACAACTGGCCCTCTACAAAGATGCTAATTCAAACAGCCGGATCCTTCTTCGGAGGACTAGGAAGGCTGTGGAGTTGTGGTCCCCAACCCGCCACCACCACCAAAGGATGTCAGTAGAACACATGGGCCAAGGAGTAATGTTGGGGAGGATTCAACAGGCCAGAGTGGCTCTCTCCTAAGTTAGGAGTCCTTCCTTCAGTCCCTCTCTCCTTCCCACATGTATGCTCATATCCTTCTGACATTTCACCATGATAATCTAACTTGGGGAAGGGACCTATAGAAAAGCCTTCAAAAATCCCCCATCCAAATGCAAACATCCAGGGGAGTAGATACATACCCATCCCCAATGGCCCCCCAGTCCCTCTATTATCAGCTGCTAGAGGGAAGCACCTGTCCATAATCCTGGCAACTTTGAGAGATGAAGCAGTTCTCACATGGCTCACTCCTCTCCATTCTGTGGAACAGGGATAGATTCGAGCTTTAAGCATCTTATCTGCAGAAAGGATATTGGAAAGAATTCCCTGTGAATTAGAAGCCATGGAAATGGGTGAGGATCATGGGACACTGACCCTGCAGCAGAATCCTAATGGCCTTATCTAAAGCACACACGGTGGTGTTTCACATATGTAGTCTCAGACAGGAATTTATTTGTAGGAATATGGATGATTTTTTGCCAGGTTTTCTGAGGAAGGGAGACCAGGAAAAACCGATCCAACATCAACGAGTATATTCTCATTAGAATTTCTAGTCTCCCCATGCATGAAGTTAAATGGCTCCACTTCTCCTTGAAGTACCCCATTGTAACTCGACTCAAGCCCCCAAAGAGCCAAAGGGGATGTTGTGGTACTTTTAAACATAAGCCCCAGTTTCTCGGAGGCAATATTATACTACTTCTCATAAACAGAAGAATAATACTTGGTGTTTACATAGCACATTTCTTCTGAAGGACTCTGCAGACATTAGTTCATTAATCCTCATAGGTTTCTTAAGTTTTTCAGAGGAAGAGACAGTCCATAGTGAAGTAAAGTGTCTCAGACCCCTCAAAGAACTGGCACGCAGTTACGTTGGGAACTCAGTACGATTCCCAGGCCTGGATTAAGGTCCAGGCAAGGAGGTTGGTTGCTAAGACACAGCATTAAAATTTATAGGTATGTGGTATTAGAAGCAGGTTAGCTCCAACACAACCTTGAGATTTTAGAAATAGATTAACGTGTAGTTGAGCTACTCTGGGAATTTTCCAGGAAAATTAACCACCTGGGTCATAGGGTAATATCCTTAGGCTGTCCTGGTGAAGACAACCATGGAAGGGTTTGGCCAGGACTTGGAAAGAGAGGAGAGCTCATAGCATATGTCAAGCCTTAGAGCTTCTGGAATGCAGAGACATAGGCTAATGTTGAAGAAAGGAAGGTTTATGTGATGCCTGAAGACATAAAGGAAGTTGGCATTTTGAATGATTCCCTCTGTGGTCAGGAGAGTCTTTGAAAGGGGAAAATCACAATGATTTCTAAGGGTGTGCCGAGATAGACCACTAGTTGTCCATGGTAATGCTAAATTTGTTTCATAATTTATTATTTTAATTACATTTTCCCTTGCTTGTTCTTCATTCTTGATAACACAATTGATTTCCCCATAATTCTTATACAGAAAGAGCCAGAAGACAAAGAGTAAAAGGTAGACTACCTGCCACAAAGCCTAAGGGCACACAAATATAAGACATTGGGTCATGTGCCAGTTCAATGGAACTTGAAAGGAAAAGAGACTAGCAAAACTACAAGGGCCATGCAGCCCCCTCTCCCCCATTTTCTGAGTTCAGCTCAGCTCAGGAACAGGGAAGTTCTGGGAACCACATCGCTCTTCTGAGGACCTTCCACCCTACCTTCCTCACATTATTCTGCACCCCACCCACTGCAGCTCTGATCTGAAGAATAGAAGAAGGCTAAGTCGACAAAGCACAGTTGTCAGAGTGTCCTTGTCCCCAGTGAAGATGAGGCAGATGACCGAGCTGTCTAGGGCCTATGGAGACAGCAGACCAGGTGGCCTGGCTCCAAGCCCTCCAGTTTTCCAGCTTCACTCTTCTCTTCCCAATAATGATGCTTTCAAAAGTAACTGGATCACAGCTCACATTTTTGTTTGTATAGCCTTTCAAATTCCAAACATAGTTAGAATCACAATATAAATTAAAGTGATACATTTTTAAATTTTTAGGTCTGATTGACCATATTCCTACTGAAGTAACAAGAGTGTTTAACAGGTTCCCATGTATGCATATGTATGTGTCCACTGCTTGAAATTACTAGCTATGACTTCTCTTGAAACGTGTGGATTCTGCAACTCCTCTTTATCACAAATATAAGACATTGGGTGAAGTACCAGTTCAATGGAACGTGAAAGGAAAAGAGACTAACAAAACCATTCGTAATGTGAGGAAGGTAGGGTGGAAGGTCCTCAGAAGAGCGATGTGGTTCCCAGAACTTCCCTACTCCTGAGCTGAGCTGAACTCAGAAAATAGAGGGGGGGAGGGGCTGTGGCCCCTGCAGTTTGGCCTCCAGCTTGTTTTCAGGAAGTAGTATTTCCAAGTTTTACTCCACCCTTAACCTTCACCACTTCTGCAAGTTCCTTCAGTGTCCAAGGCCACAAACTGTCCCGGCCTGTCCCTAGTCAAGTGGTGAGTGGCCAGGGTTTCCAGGAAAAGATGCTGACCTTATCACAGGACCCCACATTTCTAGAAAGCCTAGAGTCCTGACTGGACTGAACATCTATAGTGGTGTTTGGACCCTTCACTCATACAACGAGCCTTGGGATGGCACTGGTGCTTCTCCTGTTTGTGAGGAAGAAAACTAGGGACAGAGAAGTCCACCAAGTTTGCACAGAGCTAGTCTGGCCAGAGACTCACACCCGGGTTCTCTGCTAGGGAAGTGTGACCTAACCACCACCGTTCATAGCTTGGTCTAAAGGCTGAAAGGAGCCATCTTTCTCAGCAGCTAAGAATTTAAATATTTGCCTTCATCATGCATTCCCAGCTTTCAGACCATTATAAACCTTGATGTTTTATGGTTTCATTTTGAACACACAAGTTAAAAAAAAAAAAAAAAAAAAAAAAAAAAAGACTGCATTTTAGGAAAGACAGATTATATCTCTGACTTAAAAAAATGAGCCCCAGCTTCTAAGTAACCAGTCGAGATCATTTGCAAGATGGATCAGAAGCGAGACTTTCAAGTCCTTTCATTTCTTCCTCAATGTGTACGTATGGGCGTACTTTCCCATGAGCCTTGCAGCATCCCAGAGCCATAATTCTAGAGACTTTGTGTTAAAATGCCTTGTAAGAACATCATGCAGTCCATTGTACTACATCTGGGAGTGTTGTTCTTTCTTCCCTGTCTAGGCTCAGTGAGTTTACCCCAGAGACCTGGGCCCTGGCAAAAGCGGCCTCCTCCGGCCCAGCTCACAGTACAAACTCGGGACAAAGCTGCCCTTGAAACCCGACCATTTAAAAGACTTTATGAAGCCCACTGGGGCCAACGATTATTTTGCAACAAGTCATATCCCATGAAGAAATTCACTTCTCTGCAACACAAAACAGAAGGAGATTAAAGAAAAAGGCAGGGGGGTTAAAGAAAGGAGTAAGGGCCCTGCTGTTCTGTCTGGCCAGAATCGTGTCTTTTACTACCCGCATCCTTTACAAAGACAGTGTGCTGATGATATATGGCCCTCATACATCATGGAGTGACAGTGTTCTCCCGATACTCTACCTTGAAAATATGACACGTGCCAGCAGAAGCAACAGGGGATTAATATGGAGGCTCCTTTTACATTCAAGTTCTCTAACATTTCAATTTTTTTAAACAGGCTCTAGTTTGTTGGAGGAGTTATTGGAGGTCCTAGTCTGGTTTAAGGGTTCAGGTCTGGCACTTAGTTTTTCCTATTCAGGGGACTCTGAGAACAAAGGAACATGGGCTGTTACAATGTCCCGGCTGCTCCAGTACAGCCGTGATTTAAAACAGGGCAGTCAAACAGCTCCTCATTCTGTTTAATCATATTTTGAAATAGAACCAAAACATTAGAGATGGCAGAACACAAAAGAAATAACCACCAAATAAAAATAGTAGCCCAAAGAAAGTAACAGCCTGGTTTTTATTATACCGTACATCGTATAAGCAAAGGTCTCCCGGCAGCCCCACATTCACGGAACCGAAACAGACTGGCTAGAGAGCAGCCAGAGATTGTGACCATGGGCCTTGTCACAGACACTGACTGCTCTGCCACCACATTCAAAGCAGATGGTAAAACCGAAAGGTACCCTGTGCCTTCTTCTACCAGTGGACATGAACCAGGCACGTGAAAAAGACGAAAATACAGCATCCTTCATTTGTTTGGGCCAAGTGTTCAAATCTCCCCATCCGAGAGGGACTCTAGCAACTGGGATATAGAAGAAAGTGGTCGACGCACAGAAAACTTCCAAAAGGTTCCTAAAGTGAAAGGAATTGCAAATGAGGGGTGCGTGAGGGGAGTGGGCCCTGCAAACGAAAGTGGCTTCACGCACAAGTGACCCTGGAGCCACTCCTAACACCTTTGATTATTTTACACTGCTGGGCACCCTTCAGCACATGGCGAATAATGAATTGGCTTCTTCCCCAACCCCAAAAGAAAACAGGAGAGAAACAGGCTATGAAATCCTAGGCATAGCCCTACGCCTTCCTCAGAATCTCTCCCTGTGTTGGGCGATTCGGCTCCAGCTCTCAGTGGGATCTAGAATTCAGACCATTGGCCTGCCTTTCTAAACTCTGGGAGAAATGAGCAGTCTGATGTAAGGGATTAAGGGGGGCATGGAGCGAATGTGGAAGGAGGGCAAGGATTTTGGGAGCAGAAACGTTGCAAGTGCCGGAGGATCAGGGAGTTTGCTGTGAGGGTGTACCTCCTAGCAATGTCAGCAGCCAGATCCATAAAGACACACCAAAATGGCTGCTTAAACATGAGTTGAACAAGGAGAATAACAATAGACACGCTAGAGTGGAATGAGGAAAGCCGATGAAGCCTCTACCCTACCCAGAGAACTAGAAGCAACTAAAAAAACGTTGAGAGCAGGAGAAATAGTCTTCCCCAGGGAGGAGGTCATACAATACCAAATGACTAGCCCTGGAGGTATATAAACAAGTAATATTATACATACGGGCAGGTTGTATTTTGTATTTATGTGTTTATGTAATATATGTACATAACATACGTACTGTAGGGTCATAGCAGCAATTATTGAAAAAGGAGGCCATGAATTTGGAAGAGAGCTGAGAGCGTATATGGAAAGGCTTGAAAGAAAGCAATAGCATAATTATATTATAATATCAAAATAATAATTAAGTAACAATCAAAAGTAATTCCGTAGTAAAGCTGAGAATGTGACAGTGAGAAAGACAGTGGCTTCTGCATTGTAAGGATCTCTTTCTTGATTTATACAACATAAGAAGCTTGGCACTCTGGTGTAAAAAGACAATGAATTCAATGGAACAATATGTTGTTCTCAAAGAAGAAAATATGTGTTTAAAACACAGAAACCAAACTTCTTAGAAATGATTAGCAAAGCCATCCCTGGAGGATTGATCCCTACATCAGCACACATTTGCTTCCCAGATCTACAGGTCATAGTGAGCCTAAGTCCTCAAGTGTCCCATCCCTGTGGCTCAATCACCAGCAGCAGAGCAGAAGGAAAACAAGCATTTTTGAGGATTGCCCAGGGAAAGCCTGGGTGTTGTAGGAGTTACAAAAACACCTGATCGTGATCGTGACAAGCAGACAGCGCTGACATGCAGGGGAAATGGCGGGGTGGGGGAGCTGCTACAGCCCATCTGTCATGCTGACAAAGTAACTTTCTGGTCACCAGTGAGATCCTTTTAAAGACATCTGCACAATTGACCCCGACCACCAGCAGTCACTGAGCCTCTCAAAGGTCCCTGTGGGATAGAAGGCCCAGTTGGCTGTGGCCTGGATTCTCAAGGCCTGCCTCTATGTCATGGTTAGGGCATGGTGGCGCTTCAGATGCTAGCGAGATCCCTGGCCCCATGCTGCCCGAGGTGGCACTAGCTCAGATGGCATGTGCTCAGCCTGAAGAACACTACTCTGAAAAGCAAGGGGCTTGAGTGGCTAAGAGTCCAGAAAACCCCTGCCTCAGACAGCCTCCCCATATGCTGGCCATTCTCAGCTGGAGTTGCTTTGACTCATCCACTGGGGCCATTACCCCAGCGTTTTCTTCACTAAAGTTTTCCCAAGGGCACATGCAGATGTCAGGAAGAACTGGAGAAACCACAGGCGTACTTCATGGGCTTACAATGTAACTTTAATCTACTAGTTTCCATCTCCAAACTCTATAAACCATCAATGAGAGCCAAATTAACACATAATCTATTTCAGAGATTAAAGGTGTTATGAAGAAAAGGAAATGGCTGTAAAGCATTCTTAAATGTGATCTTATGATTAAGGGATTCTTATATACTTCATATTTTAAAAAATCAACCCTGGTTACTATTTCCAACCATTCGCTTTAACAAAGCATTCCTGTTAAAGCAGTGTCTGAGCACGGACATATCTAGAGACAAGAGCGTCAACAGAAAAACAAACGGCCTTTTAAAATATGATGTTTGGGCTATAAGCATATTTTTCTGTGGATTCAACACTCCTACTTCATAATTCAGTCTATCTGAACAAAGGGGGGGAAAATGAATCTGTTTAACAAATATTTGTGAGGCCCTGCTGTGATCCAGGCATTTTGCCAGGTTTGGCTGGGAACAGAAAATATGAATCAGATACATCTTCTGCCCTAGAAGAGCTTACAGTCCAAGAGAGACAGGGGTGGAGCATGAACACCGCAACCATATCGCCCGTGTTGCCACAGAAGTGGTCAGCAGCTCTGCCCACGTATCATGGAGGGAACAGACCTGGCAACCTAATTCTACCACAAAAGCCTCTCAAGTCACCCAGCCATCCTGGTCCTTTAACCACTTGGAGAGCCATTGAGTGAGCTTTGAAAATACTCTGTTGTATAATCATCTCACTGATATAGATGTGACCTACACATGTCAGCCCTTTGGGACATCACAGCCCACAAACGAGCCTTCCTCTAGGTCAGCACTAAAGCCCACCAGAACAAAGGCACAACGTGGCTCAGAATTCCATGTGGTGGAGCAATTTGCTTTACAGATACATAGAGAAGGGGGACCTCATTCTAAGCAATTGTTTTCTTGTTGAAATTTCAATACTTAACATAATTTAATAGTTCATCTATAACATATTTTAAGTAAAATAGAAAATAGGTCCCACTATTCTTCAAGCAAAGTAGGTTTTAATTAATGTTTCAAAATCAATAACTATCAGGCTACCAAGTCTGATATGAGCAAGTACTTTTGAAATAGGTTTGTATAGGATGTTCATTTGTTTAAAGTGGAATTTTGCCTTGATAAATGCTCTAAATGGAAAATGCATTTACTACATCCATGATATTTTTACATATAGTACAATGTGAGCGTTAGCTGTTTCTGCTCTGTCATCTTGAAGCTGAATGGAAGCTGTAGACCGTTGCCATTGTCCTGAAGAACAATCTATCATATATCAATAGCCCAGGAAAACATCCAAATTCGAGATACGCAATATGATTTCTACTGAATATATACTAGTTTTGTAAAGCAAAAAAATTATAAATTAAAAACCTTTTAAGTGAACCATCTTAAGCTGGAATCATCTGGAATGTTGTTGTTGCTGCTACTGTTGTTGTTGAGGTTGTTATATAGCATATTGTGACTACAGGATCATTTGTTAGAAATAACATCTCACCTTTCAGTGCATTTCTACACTTGTCAGCATCATGCATGATCACAGGTGATGTGATCTGTGTCTATAGTAAACAGGCAAACTTCTAATCTATTTAGGAAAGATAATTAGATTAAATTTTGGAATCACAAACACTAAATATAAATGGCACAAACCCATTCATCAAATAGATATGGACAAGTTGAGCTTATCACAGCACTAGACACTGTGGGTATGTCACAAACATGAGAGACATTGTTTCCTCCTAGAGCTGATATTCTAGTGGGGAAGCCTTAGGGAAACAAGTATTTGCGTGATATATCAGGTAGTGCTGAGGGCTTTGAAAAAATAAATCAGGACACAGGGAAAGAATGATACTGGGTGTCACTATGTGTAAAATTGATTTTAAAATGACCCTCTAATATAGGAATATTTGTTCAGAAACTTTAGCAAAAAAAAAATGAGATTGAGTAAGTATTCAGAACACATGTGTTCCAGACACAAAAGAGTACAGATGCAAAAGTGCCTTGCAGAGGGTATCATGCAGACCTAATTGGGAACCAAGGAGGCAGCTGGGCTAGTAAAGAAAGAGGACCCTTTGATGGGCAGGGAGAGAAGTGAGCTAAAAGATGGCATCCTCAGCCAGATTGCATAAGACTATAGACTGATTATTTTTCAAAGATATATGAGATTCCATCAGTGGATTTTGTTCATATATACATATATATCAGATACATATACATATACATATACATATACATATACATATAAACATACATATGCTGTCTGTGAGGGAACAGATTTGACTTTAGGGATATTCTGAATGGCCAGAAGAACTAAGAATACCAAGAAAAGGGCTTAGAGTTAATGTCCCCAGACAAGTGCACTCAGAGTCAGTAATGCTTCCTGACTAAAGGCCAAGTGAGCATTGAGAGCCCCACAGGCTGTGAGGGCACACGAGGCATGTAGGAAGAACAGGAAGTGTTGAGAGAGAAAAAATTCTCAGCGTAAATTTCTTCTCAGCTTTACAAAGCTCTCAAGCCAAAACCCTGCAACTTGCAGGGACCATAGTCAAACCCTGCTTTCAATTTCTGATCCCAAGATAGGCTCAAAGCTAGGATGGTGATACTCATCTGCAACAGGGCCAGTAGGATCCAGGGCTCCAAGGAAAAGCCTGCACTCTCAGTCAGCCCTAGCCAGGAAGCAGGGAAGCCAAGACCCCACAAGCAACTTGGGACTTGTTCTAGAAGCCAGTGAGAGGCAGGGCCCTGAGGAGAAGCTGAACTCGGCATATGTTGCAACTTTGTGATCAGTTCTCCTTTATCCTTTCAACAGAATCTTTCCCTCCCACATACTGGAAGTCTGTTAAATTTTCTCCAGGCCATTCTTTTTGCTCAATTATGTCAGCATACTATCATTAGTGAAAAATGTTTACTGAGACCCCACCTGGCCACTTGACTGTGTTCTGAGCAAGCCCATTAGCTCCACCCAGCCATTCTTCTTGACCCCTCCATAGTTATTATAAGTGGTCCCTGCTCTGGCCCTTCCCCAGATGATCCATGGCCAAGGTCAGCGAGCTCCACAGAGCACTCTCTGTCCACACCAGTGTCCCACCACCATGTTGTGAACAGGAAGAACCACCACAATCTCCAATGCCTGGGTGTACATTTTGGCCTGAAGGCAGCAACTAAGAATTAAAGACAGACATGTGAAAAAGCAAGACATAAAAATTAGGGGTGTGATGGCATCATACAAATGCTGGGCTAGTAACAAAGAAATAAAACAACACGCTGAAAAATAATTAGAATGGGCAAAATAAAGGTGGAATTCTGAAGCAATAGAATGTCAGTGTAATTTAAACAGTTTTTAAATTACCATTAAATTTATTGATAAATGGTTATCAATGTGATCAAAAATTTTAGTGATAGTGACTTGAATCAGAATTGGTCAGCTTGATTTCTCACTCAACCTGAGCAGAGAGAGCAAAGTGTGGGCAGGGCTGGAGGCAGAAAACCGATTGAGGGGGGAGGGGGACGAGAAGGAGGGAGGGGGCCGAGAAGGGAGGAGAGGGAGAAGAAGGGAGATCAGAGCGAGAGGGGGGAGGGAGAAGGTGAGAGAGAGAGAGACAGAGAGACAGAAAGACAGAGACAGAAAGAGAGAGAGAGAGAGAGACAGAGAGACAGAGAGACAGAGAGACAGAGAGAAAGAGAGAGAGAAGAACAAAATTGGCTAGAAGGATCTGCTGTAATCAGAGAAGGTTTCTGCTGCATCCAGAAAGAATTGGAAGCGAGGCTCTCAGGGGTTAGGGTGGAGGTGGTCTCTAAGCCCTCACTCACCTGGCCCTCCACTCTGTGTGATTTTGTCTCTCAGTCCTCCAGGTGTGGCTGGATCCCACCAGGCTGTCACAAAGGCCTGGACGTTTGGTCAAGTTGCTATATCTAGCTGCCTCATGCTGAAGAAGCAACAAACAGACATCGCACCAGCTTCATCGTGCAGCTGCTGACCATCACGGAAAGACCACAGGAAACAGAGCATCCCCGTGGGAACCCAGCACATGAAAAGGCTGGCCTCTGCCCAGGGGGCCAGTCTGTCCCACCCAAAGGCGCCAGTCAGGGTGCTACCTAACTGACCCACCAGACTGCTAAACATATACCCCCTAAGGAATCAATTTGGTGGCCCCTCTTACCGAGCCTTGGGGCATAGTCTCAGCCCTTGTGGTTAAAAAGCATTCTCTGAAGATCTCACAGTGGAGTCTGCCCAGAATTGGAGCAGGATTCTCTTATGGGAACTGTAGTCCCAGCTTTCAAGAGGTTGCAGTGTGATTTGCTTTTGTGTGCCTTGTAATCTCAACTATGAAAATTTCTAGAGAAACCCTGTCCTAGCTTGAGAAAAAAATTCAGTTCAGAATGTCCCCAGATTGTAAACACCATGTTGAGTCTAAAAGTTTCAAGTTTGCAATCCATTATCCTGCAGGCTTTGGGGACTCATGAGAAATAGACACTGAGCATCCTTGCCAAGGACAAGCGTATTATCCAGTAAAAGAGACAGCTAACTATGTCACTCAGAACTTCAGAGGAAGTGTGAGTGAGAGCCATGATAAAGGCTTCCTACACAGAGGCTTTGAAGAAGAAATGATTAATTTCAAATTGAAAACTGGAGATTTAATAGAGACAAACGAACTCTTCAATAACAATGATTAATGTACAAGATAAGTATGGGAAAGCCCCACAGCAGTGATGGCCTACTATGGAGCTGCTTAGCAATAATGCAGTCTCACCTGTACCTGAACATGACTTAAATATGAATGTAAAAGCTTCTATTTATGTTTACATCTCTTCCTTTTTATTAAACTTCCATTATTAAGCTCCTACATTAAAGCACACCAGCAGTCGTTATTAGAATGTCATATCCGCTGAGGTCTTGAGTAAGGGATGGAAAGTGTTTTTAAGCAGCTCCTCAATGGTACTTATGCATGTTAGATGAGAGCGGACCCCACTGCTAGGTGAACTCGGAACCAAAGGCAAGGAAGGTTCTTGCTGTGGACTTGTTAATGACCTACAACTGTAAAGGAAGACAGGGTGTCAAAATTGAATTGTGTAATGAAGGAAAAGGCAGGGGCTACTGGTGGCCAGAACACAGCCAATTGCCTCTGGTGCTCAAAATGCATTTCTCAGGACCCCAAAATAAACAGACAATTACTGGTCCCATTACACATTCACATGATTTACGCACTTGAATAATAGTTTGCAAACTAAAATATTACATTAATTATCCCCATGCATACATACATAAGTGCGTAGTATCTCATCAGACAGAGAGGCATAGTTTGCTCTGGATAATTAAAGATGATAGCTAGACTTAGTATCTCTGGCTTGTACATGTTAATCAACTTTCAAAGAACTCAAAAGCAGTAAAAGATAGATAGCGTTCAAAACTTTCCCAAACATAATTTAATCTCTTTTTGTTCGTGTAAAAACTGTTTCTTCAATCTTGCAGAGCCTTGGGGCATTATTAACATAAATGCTCAATAAATATGCAGTGGGTTTAATGAGCAGCCATCGATCATTCCCCTCCTCAGTCTTGCAATGCAATTCCCATATGCCCTGCAGAGGCTGCAGTGTGTGTGCTATACCACAGAGCTGAGGCTGCTTCCTCCTAATTCCCCTCCTGCCCTGACACCCTCAGAGGGTGGCTGATGGAAAGAACCCATTAATTCGGAGGGAAATATTCAGCGACTCCAGAATGCTTTACTGTGTCAAGGACTGAGAAACATTCCTCTGTGTCTTCACATTTGATTTTAGTTTAGGAATCCAGGCAAAAGTTAATCTGAACTCATAACATTGCAATAGTAACCTGTCGGGATAAATATCTGCATTTTGAAAGTCTCAGGGTTGGAGCTGGAGAAATGACTTAGTGCTTAGGAACACTGAGTGCTCTTGTAGAAGACCAGGGTTCCACGTAGAGCAGTGTACAGCACCTGTAACTCCAGCCCCAGTGGGAGCATATGCTTCTGGACTGTAAAGAAACCAGCATTCACACGCATATACTCTTCCCATACACACCCACGATTAAAAGAATACAAATAAATCTTTTTCCAATGTTAAAAGATCTTCAAGACTGAGTGCAGGGTCCCCAGTGAAGGAGTTTGAGAAAGGACCAAAGGAGCTGAAGGGTTTGTGGCCCCTTAGGACGAACAACAATATGAACTAAGTAGTACCCTCAGAGCTCCCAGGGACTCAACCACCAACCAAGGACTATACATGGTGGGACTGATTGTTCTGGCAGCATGCGTATAGTAGAGGATTGCAAAGTCGATCATCAATAGGAGGAGAGGCCCTTGGCCCTGTGAAGGTTCTGTGCCCCAGTGTAGGCCAGGGCTAATAAGTGGGAGATGGTGGGGTGGCAAGCAGGGGGAGTGGGGAGGCAACAGGGGTTTGTTCTTGTTGTTTTTGTTTGTTTGTTTGTTTGTTTGTTTGTTTTTTGGAGGGGAAACTGGGAAAGGAGAAATCATATGACATGTAAATAAAGAAAATATCTACGAAAGAAAAAAAAAGATCTTCAAGATATATATTAAGTTAGATCACATAAAATTGCTGTTTCTATAGGTCAATAGGAAAAACAATAAAATAAAAAGTCTCCTAACTGCAAGCTTTGTAAGGTCTGTATATCTAGATCAGACAAATGAGCACCCAACGATAACTTTTCTGAATATGTCTTTGCTCTTGCTCAGTATGAAATAGAGGGATGGCACTGTTTTCAATGAATCCCAAATATTACCCTCAGTCCAAGGAAGAAAAGGAATCCGGTTACTGCCTGGAGCATGCAATTGGTCCATGAGATGTACAACAGAGGAGACTCCAGCAGAGAAGTAAGGGACTGTCTCCCCAGAAGCTGCCCAAGACCAAGGAGAGACACAAAAAGGCAGGCCCCACTCCTTTCCTGCCAGCCAGCTCTCCCAGACATTAGAGTCTCACACCACTGTCACCACTGTGATCCCACAAAAATGGGCTAATATGGTTCCAGCTGGCTCTGCTGCCTCCCACTAGGCAGCAGAGCCACTGCTTCACATGTGCGTGGAAACAGGAAATAACCACATCTCAAGCCTAAGAGGCCCAACTCCCCTCAAGAACATAAACACAGCCCATGGCGGATCTCCACTCTTCTGACACAGCAGCTCCCAAGTGAGAGAATGTCTGCTTAATCTTTCATATCCTCTCATTCATAAAAGCAGCGTCCCTTGAGACCACAATCCACTGCTTCCATGAATGTCTTCATGCTTCTGCTTTTACACTATGAACGCAGAAAGCAGGAGAAACCACGTGGGCTTTGCTCCGCAGCTTGAATGGAAGCACAGGGATCTGCCAGGCAGCGGGTTGTAGCACATGCCGAAGCTTTGAGTTCCACCCAGGTGGCTGATGTGATGATGCTAAGCCAGGAGAGACTCATTGTCATGTTCGTACAAACACTAGTTAAGTCGCTTGTAAAGCAGAAAGTAAATTCCCCAGCATTTTTTACTAACATGTTTTAAGAACAAACATGGGGAAGAGGGAAGATGTCAGGGTGTATGAAGTTGTAATATTAACTCTGTAACTCACACATTAAACCCCCGAAGAACCTCAGAAGACAGGGTTCAAGTGTTCTTTAGGAAATAGTTCAAGAAAATGTCCAGCTAAAGATACTAACAGCATCTCATTGAGGCCCAAAGAAACGGAAGAGCAGCTTCAGATTTTCCGGTTTGTGTGCATCCTTTTCATGCGCCCAGGTGCTTTTTCCTGGAGCGGCCCTTCTGAGGTCACCCACACACCCAAAGACCAACAGCTGGATCAGAGAGGCCAAGCCGTTACCTAGTTCCAATGCTCAATCTGTGCTTGTAACACAAGCAACCACCAGGAATCATCTAGCCAAATCTCTTTATTTGACCAAGAATACAGAGTTATTTTGGAAATGAGCATTTGTGTAGGTTAGAATGTAATATTCACAATAGACCTGAGCTCCCATAGGTTAGACCGTGGCGATCACAGCAGTCCTGAGCTCCCATAGGTTAGACCGCGGAGCTCACAGGAGTCCTGGGCTCCCATAGGTTAGACCATGGCACTCACAGCTGTCCTGGGCTCCCATAGGTTAGACCGTGGAGCTCACAGCAGTCCTGGGCTCCCATAGGTTAGACCATGGCACTCACAGCTGTCCTGAGCTCCCATAGATTAGACCGTGGAGCTCACAGCAGTCCTGAGCTCCCATAGGTTAGACCGTGGCACTCACAGCAGTCCTGAGCTCCCATAGGTTAGACCGTGGCGCTCACAGCAGTCCTGAGCTCGCATAGCTTAGACCATGGCACTCACAGCTGTCCTGAGCTCCCATAGGTTAGACCATGGAGCTCACAGCAGTCCTGAGCTCGCATAGGTTAGACCGTGGCACTCACAGCAGTCCTGAGCTCCTATAGGTTAGACTGTGGCGCTCACAGCAGTCCTGAGCTCCCATAGGTTAGACTGTGGCGCTCACAATAATCTTGCTTTCTAGTGTTATTCCTCCATGGACCAGCTCGGGGGTAACACCACTTGTGTAGCAGGTCGTCTTGACTCTAAGGCAATAGCACTCCTGAGGGTCCTCTCAAAGGTAAGTCTTGCTCATCCTAGCATAGCAGTACATTTGGGGAGCATGCTGTGGCCAGTAGAAGCAACACTCTTCCACCCGCTCATTTTCTTTTATGAAATTACCTACATGAAACTTTTAAATTGCCATTGGTTTAGATCTATGCACTTCTTATTCCAAAGATCTAGGTTAGTCCCACCCATTACCTAACATTCCAAAAAACGTAAAAGTTCATTACACTACAGGACATGTACATACAATAAGGCCTTTGTCCTACAAAGAAAAACATAATTTTCAACAGAGTCAGCTTCCAGAAGCCAAGGGAACTGACATGTAAAAGCTAACATAAACACCAAGACCTGCATCAAGATTTCAATGTTAGCTTCACCGATGGGGCTGGGGGTGGCTGGGTTTTGAAGACTAGCCACAGGACTGGGGGCATTTTTCACTGTGACTTTTGGAAGTAGAAGAAACACCCTGCCCTACCTCTCCTGCCTTGTCAAGGACTACTCTGCTCTTGACAGCAGGATATTCTTAAAAGAGGGGTCATTGCTTTCATCACAATAAAAACAACTCTTACGGTCTAAGAGAGTCTATATTTTCAAATGTAAATACATTACTTTTTAAGGGGGAGAATGTATTTTTCTACTGATTATTTAGGATGTTGTTAATAGAAGAGGATGACCTTTTGTGACAAACTTTCTGGGAGAGTCATGTTTTGGAACGTGGAGTTCCATTCTAGGGAGAGCCATCCCAAGTGTTAACCTAAACTATAAACAGGAAGCTCAAGCCCCACTCCCACTCAGGTCTCATGGTCACGGACCTCTCACTGACCCTATAGGGCAGTCGGAAAGATTTTGAGAAGTTCTTATGCTTAAGAGCCTCATCTCTTAAGGCAAGAATTCATCCAAGCTTTGCATAATGGCCACACATGCCCAGGAAAGGAGAAAGGGTCAAGGCAGCGTGTGTATGCTGGGTCCACATGCTCAAATTCAAAAGAGTTCAAACCGTCCAAACTCTGTGTAGGACAAGATCCTGTGCTACTGGGGAGCACAGTCAAGCGAACCATATCACTCACTCTCTCCAAGACTGATCAGAGCTGGGTTTTACTTTGTGCCTTCCTCCTGCCACTTTGCTCATGCAGAGATAAATACCACCAAAGGACAACTAGGTCTCACTGAACGTACCACACTCACTAGTTGTCTGAAGCTAGACACAGATCAAGCAAGTGAGAACTTCAGAATGAGAAACCAAGCAAGGCACCTTGCCAGCCTCCAGATACGCTGGGGCTTTCTGTCTTTGTGCCAAAGGGGCCAATGTTACTTGCCCTGTAGACACACTGTCCACCCTGAGAAAAGTCAGAGTGAACACACTGCACGGGCCTTGACAATTACTTGCATCTCCAGTCCAAGCACTTCTTAGGTGGATCTGAGACAGTGAGTCCACACAGTCAATTCAGAACGTGTTTAGAGAACTCACGTATTTTAACTCACACTTTGATGTAGGTGGCTTTGGCCCTCCTCGCCAGGACGAGGAGGTTGTCAAGATACAGAAATAGCCCACAAGTTACCTAAAGCTGCAGAGCCATGAAGGGCTATTGTTTAAAGTCATACTATGGTTCCTAAGGAATGTACTCAACAAATTTTGTGTCAACCTGGTTTATGGCATAGTACAGTTGACCCTCCATGTTCATAGGGTATAAGTAATCTAGGTATAATTTAAAATATATAGAGGGCTGTGCATATGTTACAGGCAAATGTTCTCCGACTTTGTTTAAGGGACGTAAGCATTTCAGGGCATCCTGGAAGCATCACTTTAGAAATTTTTCTCCTTAATAATAATTCCCTTAACATTGTTAACAAAGGGCTTTCTCGAACATCGTCACGTTTACTCATTCATCCTCCCGACTGACTCCCACCCCCACCCACTGAAATGAGCGGCATGCATGCGGCCTTAATGATTGCCCAGGACCCACAGCCAAGGATCAGAGAGATGTTAAGTAACAGCTAACTATGAACTAGTCTGGGTAAAAGTTGACCCCACACCCTCAGATAAAAAATCGCCTTCCACTGCTGTACATCACTGGTAAAAAAAAAAAAAAAAAAAATGGACATTAAAATTTTTGTGAGAAAAGAATGTATTTTTACTTGAAGACAGATTTTAAGATATTAAATCATATCATAATATTTTTAAAGCGCCATTAACAGTTTATTAGAGCAAACTTAAATGTTTATAATAGTAAGTTTTAATATTACTCAGACTATTTTATATTGTTGTTCTTATTCCTAATAAAAGAAATATGCCTCCGTGTGGCCTGATCCATTCTGCATTTAACCATAAAAACATTCCAAAAACACGCTTAAAAGGTATATTACTTCTGCCCATGAAATTAGTTTTGTCTTGGTACCTTTTAAATTTTCATGTGGTATTTATGTATTCACTTTTGCTAAGATCTTTTAAAAAATCAAAGCTGGAAAAACTTTGTGATCTTTGCATTATTTTTTCAAAATCCCCATGGCAATCTTGGCTTTGGATGATTGACAACAGGGTTCCTCGCCAGTCCCGAGTATGGTCAATTCAATCCTGTGCAGGCGCACAGCGTTTCCCAGGCAGGTGAGGACCATCTCTTGTTTCAGACACTCCAAATAATGAGGACAAAGTTCCTGCTTCTTAAGTCCCCTTAAGGCAACACTGACATTTTGCAACATGGTCTTTGTCTGCCTCCATGTTCTCTTTGTTTCTCCACAACTATAATCTATTTCCCTAGGACCCCCTTGTCTTTCTATCACAATGGCCCTCCTTGTCAATATTGCAGTCTCAGGTTTTAAAATCTTCACTCAGATCCCACGTATATATCCCTGAAGTTGATTTCTACGAAGACAGTTAACCAGATTGTTATTCTCCACCCATCCCTTATCTCTCTGCAGATCCAGATGCACATTTTAAGAACCTACAGTGCATTTTCAAAATGCCTCTTTGCAATAGACAGTTCCCAGTATCTTAGCACATCAGTGAAACCCTTTTAAGGTGAGCTCAGTGGTTAGGAGTCCTTGCTGCTTTTTCAGAGGACCAGAGTACAATTCCCAGCAACCATGCAAGGTCTCACATCTGCCTGCCACTCCAGCTCCAAGGGATTCAACATCCCTGGCCTCTGATGGCAACTGCAGTTGTGCACGTTGCTATGGTGGGCAATTTGCTTAATGAATAGCACAGTAAAATAGAGAATTGCATCTCTGTAAGTGAGAGAAGGGACTGGCACCAAAAGAGGTTCTCAGTGAGGCATTCTGAGAGTAGACCACTTTCCAGTGCTAAATGCTGGTGTTGTGGTTGTGTGGCAGTGACACCCTGCATGCCATTCACCTGGAACTGCACTCCATTTGTTACCTTGCAGGGCACTGTTCCAATTACCACCCCACCCCTCTGCTGCATCCCCACTACACACCCTGCTGCGGGATGCTTGCTGCCACCTGACCACACCCACGTGTCTGCAGTCTGTTTTCCAAACTCTGGCCTCTCCACTCTAAACATCTGCCACAAGAGCTCCTACAAGCATTTAAACAGCACATCTTACTGTTTCATGTGGCTTGAAAGAATGTTAAATGACTCCTTCTGACCCCAGTAACATGCATGGGATGATTTTCCTCATTACAACATTCGAGGGCTCCCAGGCTGGCTCCTTTAGAGCTCTTGCCTCCCATTTCATCAGAGCCTTGGGAGCCTCGGACTAGTTCTGCACACAACCCAGGCACACACTCTTCTTTCTACTGCAATGCTATGCCTAGACCATGTTCCCCTGCCCGTGCCTCCACCAAGGTCTTGACACCTTTTTTGTAATTTTGTCTATAACCTAAGTGAGTTGGAGTTTCTCATGAAGCTTTTCTATCATTCTTGTAAACCTTTCTGGTTTTGTTGTTTCTTCTTTATGTTTTTATTGTTTTCTGTTTATGATTTTATTGTACCAGGTATTGAACTTAGAATCCCACGCATCCTAGGCACGTACTCTAACACTGAGCTATATACTTCAAACCCTTTAAAAAATGTTTTTTTGTTCGTTTGTTTTATTTTAAAAGTCTCACATCACTAAGTTACCCATAGTAACCTTAAACTTAGGACCCTCCTACCTCAACCTTCCAAGTAGGTGGAATCATGGGCCTAATGGACCAGATCCCAACTTATAAATCCTTATTATGCATCTTTGCCTCTGTCTCATTGAGCTTGGTCTCCTCAAAGCATCCAACAAGCATAATGACTTAAACATGGATCAGGCTGTAAATGATGAAATAAAATGAAAACAGGTAGGGGTATGGAGGAGGAAAGTACCGTGTGACTGAATCTACAGCCTGCTCCTCCGAGCAACTTGAGCAATGTTCTATAAAACTAGAACTAGGGATCAACAGGTCTCCCGGCACACACCCAGGTCACTTGATGATGTGCCCTAAGGATCCTGAGCACACCTGATCTCCATACAGGAGAGGCTGAGAGGCTGCCATGCTAGCTCGCTTTAATCATGAAGGGTCTGTACACCACTGGCCACACACAATGTCACAAAGATTGTGAAGAGTTGAGACCTCCACTTACCCAACGGACATTTATTAACTGGTTTTATTTTTCCTGGCCCCTGCCTGGCTGGCTTCTATTCTCCCATGCTCATTTTGTAGACTGAGGCACACATTCTGTCCTCGGTGTTATTCTCTTTCCTTGAAATGTGGGCTGCTATTCTAATATTGAACAGCAGATGCTGGTTGGGATGTGGAGAAATAGGAACACTCCTCCATTGCTGGTGGGATTGCAAGCTGGTACAACTACTCTGGAAATCAGTTTGGCGGTTCATCAGAAAATTGGACATAGTACTACCTGAGGACCCAGCTATACCACTCCTGGGCATGTACCGAGAAGATGCTCCAACATGTAATAAGGACACATGCTCCACTATGTTCATAGCAGCCTTATTTATAATAGCCAGAAGCTGAAAAGAACCCAGATGTCCCTCGATAGAGGAATGGATACAGAAAATGTGATACATTTACACAATGGAGTATTACTCAGCCATTAAAAACAATGAATTCATGAAATTTGTAGGCAAATGGATGGAACTAGAAAATATCATTCTGAGTGAGGTAACTCAATCACAAAAGAATACAGATGGTATTGTACTCACTGATAAGTGGATATTAGCCCAAAAGCACAGAATACCCAAGATACGATACACAAACCACATGAAACTTAAGAAGAAGGAAAACCAAAGTGTTGATACTTCAGTCCTTCTTAGAAGAGGGAACAAAATATCCATGGAAGGAGTTACAGAGACAAAGTGTGGAGACACTGAAGGAATGACCATCCAGAGACTGCCCCACCTGGGGAATCCATCCCATATACAGTCACCAAATCCAGACACTATTGTGGATGCCAAGTGCTTGCTGACTGAAGCCTTCTCTTTTGAGAAGCTCCACCAGTGCTTGACAAATACAGAGGTGGAGGCTCGCAGCCAGCCATTGGACTGAGCACAGGGTCCCCAATGGAGAAGCTAGAGAAAGGACCCAAGGAGCTGAAGGGATTTGTAGCCCCATAGGAAGAAAAATGATATGAACTAACCAGTACCCCCAGAGCTCCCAGGGGCTAAGCCACCAACCAAAGAGTACACTTGGTTGGACTCATAGCTCCAGGTGCATATGTAGCAGAGGATGGCCTTGTCGGTCATCAATGGGAGAAGACGCCCTTGGTCCTGTGAAGGCTCTATGCCCCAGTGTAGGGGAATGCCAGGGCCAGGAAGCAGGAGTAGGTGGGTTGGTGAGCAGGGGGAGGGGGGAGGGGAGAGGGGATAGAGGGTTTTTGGAGGGGAAACCAGGAAAGTGGATAACATTTGAAATATAAATAAAGAAAATATCTAATTAAAAAAAAAAAAAGAAATGTGGGCTGCCATTGATGCACAAGGTGAAGGCCAAGCTGCCTTCACGGGGGCTGGGGAGGGGGAGCAGTGAATAAGTTCGCAGCAAAGGCCGGGGCACGTAGGTCTGGAGCTGGATTGAGACTTCCACAAGACGGGCCAGGAAAATCCCCATGGTGCCAGACCACTAGGCAGTTTTTCCAGAAGTACAGAGCGCCCCAGCTCAACCCTATCTCTGCCAATGAAAGTACAAGTGGAGGTGACCCCACAGTCGTACAAGAAAGGAGGCCCCACTCCCATGGAAAGTTTTTCTTAGTATTTAATAGAGAGCAAGGAGAAAACTCACACTAGGGCCCACAGAACACTGGACCAATAGGGAGCAGCCATGAGCAGCCAGCCCAAGGAGGAAGGGTTGAAACGTCCCTAAACCGTACTGATGTAATCGAGTTGGTTCACAGACAAGGGTGGATTTGACATCACCACTGCATCTTTTCCCTGACAGCTTTTTTTATTTTATTTTATTTTATTTTATTTTTTTATTCTGACATACCTTTATAGACTATTTCATATATGGAAATAATAATTTAAAAAGTAACATCAATACAGTTATAACAGTAGAAAAAAATACTCATCCAGGGGACTTCCTACAGTGTAAGCCTTAAGCTAAACATTCTGGGTTCCACACCATTGAATCTCATAGTAATTGCACAGGCTAGACACTGTGAGGAAATGAGCTCGGCGATGCGGATGCAGCTAGCTACCCCACTGTCGCCATCAGTGACGCTGGAAACCAGGCTCCTTGGATTCCTAAACTAAACCCCTTCCCCAAAATGAGAAAATGACAACCAACAGTCACATCTATCTCTGAAAGGTTCTCCAAACTCCAAGACAGGTTTGTGCTACCAGGTCAAAATCCATTCTGACTCCTCCCCACACAGAGCCCCCAAGCGGTGGGCATGGTGCTCTGCGGTGATCCAGCAGCAGAAGCACGTTGCCGAACTAGACTGCACATTGATTTCACATCCAATTCTGCCTCAAAACCATGCCAACACAACCATCTAAGTAATGTTTCCTCAAAACCGTTGTATTGAAGGGCAGTCAACCAACATTACCAAAAAAGTAATGACATTAAATATAAATAAATAAATTGGATGACTTCTGAAATGACAGGAGACATTTTTTTGAGAAAAATTTCCAGGTGAGCACACAGTAAGCTCAACATCTGTCTCAAAGGCTCCTGTACACCCCAGCACACACTTCACACAGCTCAAATCCCTGCTGCAACCAAGGCACTAGTATGAGCTCTGATAGATGTTGTCCCTACTCCAGGTAGTCGAGGTGAGCGCCGTAGGAAACATAAGGATTTTGTAGAGCTGAAACCCATAGGCAAAGGCAGTTGAGAAGCTGGAGCTGCTCCTGGGCGATAGAGGATTTCTGTGATTACGAAAGTGGGAGACAGCAGACAAGGTCTGCTCTGTTAAGCTGTTCAGTCAGCTCAAGATAGGTGGGGCCTGCTTCTTGAAACAGGGAATTCGCATGGCTTTTTATGAGGGACAGCCTATTTCTGCATTGCACCTCTGGATTTAAAAGAGGAAATTTCAACCTCAGGAATAATGTTTTTTGCTGAACAAAATGTACGCCAAACTAAGCCCTGACTTCTGGCTTTCGGTGTCCCAGCCTCCAAAGTTATCTCAGGTTTCCAGTCCTGGGCGGAACTCACTGGCTCCTGCCACTTCCTCAGCTGCAGAGAGGTGGGAGGAAAGTGGGAACCCCTCCTCCTGTACTTGGTGGGTTTGGAGGTGACCATGGGGCAGAGAGTTGCAAGACAGGCAGGCATGTGTTGTCCTGGGCATTTTTGGAAAATTAGCTCTAGCAGGGGGCATTGCATGAAACAAAACAGTGCGAGGTTCCTCAGTCTGAGTTAATGATCAGAAGATGGGAGAACATCTGCTGTGCTTTTCATTGAACAATAAAGCACAGACTTTTTTTTAACGTAAGTGGCCTATCTAGGTCCCGGGGCCTAGGGCCTGGTCTCACTTCTCACATCCCCTCTAAAGACACAGGGCCCACCCACATTTAGAAGAGACTCCAGTTGTTGTTGGTCCTGGCCGGATGCTCCAGCCTATGCAACTAACTGATAAATGAGGCTGAAATGGTGTACTTCTGATCACCACAGCCACTACACTCGCTGCTGTCCTCAGAGTCTCTACAGAAGTGTGTTTGTGCAGTCTATGTCTCAGCTACTCTGAACCTTAAAAATTGAGTCAGGCTGCATAGACTCCCCGGAGTTTGGAGGAGTTTTTCAGGTTCTGACACTGTAATTTCTCTCGGGACTTTGTGCCGCTGACCCCCTCCAACTTTGACTTCTTTCGTCTTTTTTAAGCATACATTGAAGGTTATTTTTTTTTTAAAATACATGTTATGAAATAGGATATGTGCTTACGCCAAGCTAACTACTTTATTCCAAAAAAACTGGACGAGCCCAAACTAACTATCCCTATGTCCCTAATCCAAAATTGAGTTAAACTACCGCATATCTTCCAATATTCATATGTAAACCTCGCCCAAGCCCAACTCTCCCTGCTGAAATCATAAAGGTTTTTCCTTTCATGCAGTGTGACTAACAACTTCTAACCAACTGAGCTCTGAATAGCTCAAAGGAACAAAACAAAATCACTCAAGGAGAGCCTAAAGGTACAGAAATTTCAATAGGCTTTCTACATTTTCTCATTCCTTAGCTCAACAAGTAGGCCACCTCTCCTAGTTATGAGTGTGCGCTCCAGAAACAAACAGACAGCCCTGGCTGTCTCTGTCCCAAATGTCAGCCAGCTCAGTAATTTTCATAAATAAAATACTAACGAGTGTACAGATAAAGTATGACCTTCACAAGCTACTTAATTTCTTAAAGCTCATCTTCAAAGAGAGCTGAAAACCCTCAAAGGATTTTTATAGGGATCAACTTAAATAATGCAGGCTTAGAAAACTGCTTGGCAAATAAGCAGTGTCAAGGAAAGGTTTGCTTGTAAATACTATCCATTTACTAAACGGATCTCTTTTCCAATCTAAGTGCAAAAATACCAAGCAGCCTCCTTGTATGGTATCCAGCAAGAAATTCATGGGGTACTTCAGGTCCCCTAGAAACTTACAAGGGTGGATACAGAGAGAAATGCTTACTAGTTTTACTCAGCTTTACTAAGCCTGCCCAAATGGATGAGAAGCTATAGGAAACATGGGTTCATCATTCTAAAGGCCTGCCAAGGTCAGATATCAGTGGGAGATTCAGCTAAGGGAGGAGTTTGAAGGAATAGTAAATGAGAGCCACTGGTAGGCTCCCAAGGAAAGACTGACGGGAGTGACAGACTTGTCCTTTCTGGATCCCTCTAAATGTTCATTCTGCCCTTAAGAACTTCACTGATACTTTTACACAGTGTATAACAAACAACTCTGATATCCATTCCCATGTTACTAAGTCTCCACATCAAAAGAAAGGCACTATCTATCATGGGGCAAGGAATGCTAGAAAGGGAAAATGTTATGTGGGGAGCATTCCATAATATTACTTGGTAATATTGCACAAAATTCAAAATACACATTTAAACTTCACAAACAGGAACATCACCAAAGAAAAATAACTGTACATGTAGAGCTCTCAGCATATTGAAATATCACTTGGGATAGTTTCTGCTAAAATATTAAGAACGGAATAAAACTACTTATTCACATCATACAGATAGAGGAAGGGTAAGACTACATTCCACATGCTACACTTATGAATCGGAAACTAAGTCAAACTTTAAACTCAGAACTTATTTCCAGAAAGTTCTTTAGTAAAGATGGTTAACATAACAGCTCATAGACACGAAAGGACACTTTTTATTAGACTTTAATGCTTATCATCTCAGCCAATGGAAAGCATTTTTATTTGTTCCTGTTGGTTTCTTCAGTCCTGAACCTGATAATCATTTGATGCAAACACAGTCTCATTTATCACTTCTTAATGTTGACCTCATCTTATGTGACAAAGGAGTCTGAGTCCTTTAGACATAAATAGCACGGCTTCTGGTTCTGAATAGAGATAGATACCCTGTAGTTCTGTACGCTGATTGGGATAACAAGCCTTCATCCACACATCACTTCAGGAATCTACCCTTGAAGGCCTTAAAGCACTTCCAACTGGATTTCATGATGCATAATTTTAACCAAGGTTTGCCAAAAGTAAATGGCATGTAGAACACTCTTCAGCAAAAATATTACTCTTTGTGGAGCTGTATGTCTCTCAGAAAGTCTTTTTAGTATAACTTCATCTTCTCCAAGAGGCTATCAGAATTATCAGTAGCTTAAGCTAAAATAAGCCACTAGCCACTGGCAGTGCTAAGCATCTCACAGCCAAGCGCCACTCTCCATTAAGGAGGAATCCATCCTCCTGGCCTGAGCTTCCTAACCTAGCTTGTTTAGCAGAGCTTCAGCCACCACACCGCAGGCCAAGAAACTCACGAAAGCAATCCAAGATGACATCTTGTCCTGAGTTTGTCCTCTATAGTGGTCATCTCCTCCCTTCTCCCAGATCTTACCCTTGAGCCGGGGAGATAGAACCAATGTAGGAAACTGAGTGCTCATGATATCTATGACTTCATAGTAGCAGCACGCATTCCAAACTGCAGCTTTCCCAAAACAATGTTGTACAAAGTCCATCTCAAGTTTACGTGTACAACAGTGAAGTCAAAGATAAGAATTCTCAGCCTGATGAGATATTAGAAATTGCCCAAATCCATAAAACTAGGAAATGCAACTAAATTCGATACATAAGCACTGTGCAATTTGGTAATGATCAAAACCAATTTTAAGACAGCTATTCTGTCATGTTTGATCAATGAACCTTGCCCATGACAGCAGTTAAGTTTATTTTACCTGACCCGTACACTTACCGAGCACACACACATTATGCAAGGGTTGTCTGTGATAAATGGAATTTGGAGGACCTCCCCTTCATTTTCACATTTTGCAACAGACCCTGAAATGAAGATGAAAATACTTTTAAATTTAAATCTTGCTTGGTGGCATTATTTTAAAACCTTACCTTCTTAAGCTAGTCATTGGAAAGATATAGTGTTTCAAATGCACCACAAACAAGTCTCCCCAAATCTATTTTAAATAGTTTTCCTTAACACGGTTTTTTTTAAGTCAATACTTCAGTCTATAGATAGGTTTTCTGTTTTCAGTTGGTTCAAGCACATATTTAATACCGTGAGTGCTCTGGAAGATATCTCAACAGCACACGCACTAACACACCAAACTAGACATGAGGGAAGATTTTAAATTTGAACGAAATTCAGGACTGTGTCAAAGAACGGGGCCTTTCAGGTGGATCTGCCAACTGTTGTGGGTTGAAATGCAATCACTTTTTGAAACGCAATCTCTTTCCTCTTAGAAATATTCTCTTCTCTGCACCAGGTGTCAGTAAAGCATGTCCTTCAAAATAGAAGCCGAGGTCTTCACCTGCCTGAAAACGTATAATTATCATATCATGCTATTAGTAACCTTTAAAAATACGATCGTTTCTTTACATTCAAGGTCTGGAAAGCCATGCTTTCAAAATGCTGCCTAGCACAGTGGATTTATTGGAATCCTATGGTGTGAGCAAAAGAGGATGTGCGGGAAATGGCGCGGTCTTTTCCTTAACTGCACAGGAGTGGTTAAGATTAAAACAAGGATTGGGGAAAAGATTAAATAAAAATCAAGGATTTCCCAACTTTATAGAGCAGGGTGCCTATATCACTCTGTTAAAGGTCAGTCGCTCAGTCCCCCAGCTCTTTACCTCTTCACAGCCTTCCCATCTTTTCTCTAGGCTTCTCCGCATCCCCACCGCCCACGAGGGGCAGGCAAGGTGCGCTCTCCTCGACCTCTCATCCCCGGGTCTGCCAGTGCCTCTTCACCCAAGAAACCACCCCAGAGTCCCGGAGGACTGGTCCCTCCCGCCCCCACCCCCTACCTGTCAGGAAGGAGGAAGCCAGAGACATGGGGACCCCGGAGCAATTGAGCAGCAGCAAGACGCAGCAGGTAATCCCAGGCGAGCGTCGGCAAGGACGCTCAGCCAGAGCCCTGACGGCGGAGAACCAGAGCATCGTCACCTGGAGGGAATCCCGGGCGACTGCAGGTCCCGCGTCGCCGCCTCTGCTCGGCGGCCGCTGCTCGCAGTCAAAAGGGCTGTGGGCCGGCGTGCCGGGAGACAGTCGGCTGAGGGAGGCGGGCGCCCGGAGCGGCGGGGGAGGAGTGGGGGCGCCCCGGGAGGAGGGGTCCTGCGGCCAGCCTCGGCCAATGCGGCTGCTTTTTTCTAAGGGAGTTGCTCGCAGTGGGTTAGCCGTCAGCCCCTCCGCGCCAGCGCTGGGCCGGGAGGAGGGGTGGCTGAGCGGCGGGATCTGGGGAGCGGCGGCGGCGGCGGCGGCGGCTGCGGAGTGCGCTCTCCGCTCTGGATCCCGGCTGGGCTCCAGTTCCAGCACGCGCAGCTCCGGCCGGGTCCCCGGGCTCGGTGTCCGGCCTGCGCGCTTGCTCCTCCGTGTGGGACACAGGGGCGCACTGGGCTCTGTGCGGAAGCCGCAGGGTCGCACCAGGGACTACGATCCCGGCGCCGGAGCTCTGCCGGCTCCGGAGCGACAGTGGCGCACGCGAACGCCCAGCCTTGTGGTCTAGCCCAGACCCGGCCACCGGCCCCGGGGCGCTGCCGGAGCCTGGAAGGCGCGTCTCCAGCGCCCAGCGCACCGCCTCCTCCCGCGCAGAGGAGCCGCCCCCAGCAGGGATGCCACTACCCGCTAGCGCCCGGAGCAGAAGACCGGGCGCCTCCCGCTGCCCCAGCTTCGGAAGGAACCACGGACCGAATGCAGGAGGGACCCTCAACTTTTCACAGCCCCTTGACTCCCTCGGGCAAAGGCAGGGGAACTCGCGAGGCTAAGGGGACAGAGGGGCGAGTGGCCTTGGAGAGCAGGCTCCTGTGCTTATGCCTCTGTGGGCCTGACATTAGGGAGGACAGAAGTTGGAGCGACAGAAAGGGTCGGCTAATGCAAGCTCAACGGCCAGAGCCTTTCTCCCTTAAAGCAAGGATCGGTAGCTCAGACTCCGCCCTTCCCAGCCGGAGCTGCCCGGGACAGGGAGGTGCGTTAGACTAATCATTCATTCACTCGCCGGCCAGGGAGGATCCGCTGCAGCTAATCTCCACCCGGGCCGCCTTCGAGGCGGCCGCCCAGCTGGGCAAGCGGTGGCAGCCGCTACCCTGCAGCGCTTCTTCCTTGGGCGGCCCTGCTGTCCCCCAGTCTCGGCCTTTGATCCCCTCGCCCCCGCCACACGGTACCCGCTGAGTCTCTGCATCCCCACCCCCACGTCGCCCCTACACACACCCGCCAAGCAGTGGCTGGCTCTACTCAAAAGGGGTGCTAATCTAGAAAGGAGAATTTTTATAACTACGTTGGGAAAGTGCCAGGTGAGAGTGAAGGGCGTTTGGAACCAGTGATCAGCTAGCCTTCTTTAGAGCCTACTGTGAGCACAAGCTCCCACCAGGGGCCGGCAGGTGCCCACCCCAGAAGTGCCTTGTGGATCCAAACTCTAATCGCTGACAAGCCTGACAAGCCTAGTTTTCCCTAGTCTCTGACCAGTTTTAGGTAGCATTTGTAGCTGTAGTGAGAAACTCCTTTGACACTCAGTCCTCTGACACACTCCTCTAACTTCACCACATGTACCTGCCCCCGCCCGCCATCCACATGCTCATTTGTTTTTATTTTCCAGCGATTTGAAGAGTTCTTCTAGTGAGTGCATTGTGGCCAACATCCCCGTGAAGTGGACAAGTAGGAGAAAGGAAAGCTGTCATTAGCTTAGCATGCTCCATTTCCCTCTCAAAACGGACTTTGTGTAAAATTTAAATTAAAAGAGACAAGAGACAATGTGGTTACATGTTTCCCCCCAAATAACACCATGACTAGATGCCTTCAAAGTGTTGAGTGTTTCGCTGATTCCCTGAGTCTACAGAAGTGTTAAACTGTATACAAACACACACA